>SJXQ01006030.1:481245-494061 GCA_006408695.1 Aepyceros melampus
CGGCAGTAACAGATGAAAAAGAATCCCATCCAGGTCACTGACATCAGGGGAGGGAAGAGGGAGGTGGCTGGTGGGGGCTATTGCTGCCCCAGGCCAGCCTGTGCCCCTCCCGGGGCTCCAGGCACGACCCCTCAGGGCCCCGAAGTCCCCCCACTCACCGGCAGGTTAGACTTCCTCTGGGGTTTTCCCGAGGGCCGCACTGTGAGCCCCGCTGCCTGCAAGGCTGCAATCCTGGACTTGATATTCGAAACCTGGAGGAACGACAGAAGAGCAGCTGCTCCGGCTTCACTGAATTTGCTACCGTGATACTCCCCCTAAGATGGGTGTCGCGACCAGGGGCACTTCCTGGGGACCTCATTTTCACCCATCTTCCATGATCATTGGAAGGGTCACCCATCCCCAGGGGTGAGGAGAGGGATTCCAGACATTGTCTGGAGGCTCATCCTTGAGGGTTGGAAGGAAGACGGTAGTGACTGGGGGGAGAGTGGGAAGAGGAAGCTTCCAGGAACAGGAACCAGAGCCCATCAGCTCCATTCAGATACCACCTAAGGCCGCCATCGTTCCTGAGGTCCCCAGGGTTCTCTGGAATCGGCCTGCCCCTCACACCTCACTCCTCTAGTGTCAGGGTTTCACTGTTGATCCCTGAACATGCCTCGTTCACACCGCTGCGGGGCCTTTGCACACGCTGCCTTCTTTTTTTAATCTTTGCTTATTTATTTGGTTGTACCAGGCCCTAGTTGCGGCATGCAGGACCTTTAGTTGCAGCATGTGGGAGCTAGTTCCCTGACCAGGGATCGAACCCAGGCCCCCTGCATTGGGAGAGCGGAGTCTTAGCCACTGGACCACCAGGGAAGCCCCACGCCTTCTGCTAGTGTTATCCCTTCCTGACCACCCTTCTAAGCGGCCTGTCCCAGTGCTCCCTCAGGCTCTCCTCTCCTCGTGAACCGAGATGACTTCCTTGGTCATGGACTTTCTCTCTGTCTCCTCCCACTAAGTATGTGAGCTCCACGAAGGCAGGGGCTTGGTCTGAGGTGTTCACTGCTGCATCTGTGTGTCTACATGACACCGGCTACACTCGGGAGGTTGAGGATTGTCTGCCCCACGAGAAGGATTAAGTGAACCCAGAGTTCCCAGGCTGGCTTGCTCCCCATAGCCTGCCCAGCCTGGCAACACACTCCTCTCCTTGGGGATGGAAGGGCACGTGCTGGAGAGAACAGAAGCGGGAATGAATGGGCAGTGGGGGCTGGGTCCCCCTCACTCTGAAGGTCCCCCTCTTCTCCAGGGTCCCCGGGGGCAGGCAGAGTAGAGCCCAGGTGCCTTTGTTGTCTCTGGAAGCCCCTGCTCCATCCTTTGATCTTTGCACACCACTGACACCCCGCGCCCCCTCAAACTCAGGCCCTGGACCCAAGCACACAGGATGACTCTTGTCAGAATTTGAGCCCTGGGGCCATCCTAAAATCTAAGCCTCCTTCTGGAAAGCCCGCCCAGGACAGGGAGGGGAAGGGTCAGCCTCTTCCTTCCACACTGCCTGTCTCTTGCCGACCTGAAGGGAAACAGGCAGGGCTGAGGTGCTGGGGTAGATAGACGGTGGTTCCGACAGACACCCCCAAATTCCTGCTCTGGAGCTGACAGTGTGGGCTCTGCTATGCGAGCCCTTCAGGGCCTTTCCCTGGCCCTCAGGGGCCCCACCATCTGTCTGGGGCACCCTTCTGTCCCCGAGGAGAAGTGCGTGTCTCCAGGCCGTGCACGTTCCATGCGGCAGGCCAGCCTGGGGACTCCGGGTTCACGTATTCTTTCTCGTGAAGCCAACAGTGCTCCATCTCCCGAGCGGGGCGGGCATCGCGCGGCCACCCGCCTACCTGGCTCTCCGTCCGCCGCACCTCGCAAGCTGTGGTGGCCACTCGGCCCTCCAGCTCCGCCAGCTCCGCCTCCGTGGTCCTGCTGGGCTGCTCGGGGTCCCCAGGACTCAGCGGGTCCTTTCCACGGCTGGGTGTTTGGCCTGCTGCTGTGCACACCTAGGAGAGGGAAGCCCAGAGTGTGACCGCGAGGCGGAGAGGCTGCAGGGCTCTCACTGACGCACATCCCGTCCTGACGATGCTTCTCTCTGCACTCCAGGGGCGGCCGGGCACCCGGGACCCTCAGGGCTCACCCACGGCCGTGTCTGGGCTGGTGGCTTAGTCACAGACTGCTGATCCGTGGCCCTTTCTCCCTGCCTCCTGCCGAGACCGCTCGGGGGCCCTCACCTCCCAGGTGGCCCCGGGGTGGTCCTCGACGGCCCTGCTTCTGCCCATCTCAGCGCCTGCGTCCGTGCCCTCCTCCTCCTCTGCGGATGAGACCCCTTGGTCACTGATGTGGCTGGTCAACTCCTCCAGCTTTCTCTTGAGGGCCGCCTCTTCTGCGTCGGCATCTGTGGGCTTGTCGCCACCTGGATGCTGAAATGGACAAGTGGGTGGGTCTCACTCAGCTGGTCATCTGGAATCACCGTGCTCAGAGGCAGGGCTCCAGGAGGCGCCCCGTCCTCCGACCCCTGGGACTCGGCTGGAGCTGTGGTCTCCTCCACCCCCAACATGAGCATGGCCAAGGTGCTGCCCACCCCGCCTCCAGAACCAGGCAGGGTGGGGTGTCCTGAAGATCCTAACAGCATCCAGGCCATTGAAGAGGCACCATTTTTAATATGTCTCTGTCCCCAAACTGGGTCCCCAAGCCATTCCCTAGGGCTTAGCATCACTGCTAAGGTGCCAAACCAAGATCTCGGCCTGGACTGTTTGGAGCTGGTCGGCTGAGGCCCCGCGAGTTGACACGTCTGCTCTCTGGGTTTTCCTCTGTCCACTTCATGTTTATACAGAACTAGGGCTCAGGGGGTGGGTCCTGAACTTGCATAAGGACAGTGGCATTCATGTCCACCGACCACGGCATGTCTCTGCTTGCCAGGCTCTGTGCCCATGCCTTCTGTCGGCTTTGCAAGGGGAGTCAGAGTCGCAGATGCCCGCCTGGAGCTGAGATGTGTCCACAGCATATCTGTGACTCTTGTGTGAACATCGTAGGCAGGTTTTCTATGACACCGTGAGCGGCACCTTCGCCACGTGTCCTGTCTTGAATCGAGCCAGGGAAGTTTGTCACTTGGCTTGGATGAGATTCATACAACCCAGAATGTCTACTTATCTACCTCAGCTGCTGAGAAACTCAGAGGAAAATAGTGCTTGTGTCTGGTAATCTCTGCTTCAGGCTCCTATCTGTGTATGTGCTTCTCAAAACTAATTTTCAGGGTGGGATTATTTGGTCAAAATTGTTAAAGTCTCTGCTATAAATGCAGTTGCAATTGCAGCATAAATAGGGGCTGGAATAGAAGGGAACCAACATGTATGGATGTTGGATCATAAAGAAGGCTGAGCCTTGAAGAGCTGATGCTTTCAACTCTTGAGGAGACTCTTGAGAGTCCCCTTGGATAGCAAGGAGATCCAATCAGTCCATCCTAAAGGAAATCAGTCCTGAATATTCATTGGAAGGACTGATGCTGAAGCTGAAACTCCAATACTTTGGCCACTTGATGCGAACAGCTGACTCATTTGAAAAGACCCTGATGCTGGGAAAGATTGAAGGTAGGAGGAGAAGGGGGCGCAGAGGATGAGAAGGTTGGATGGCATCACTGACTCAATGGACATGAGTTTGAGTAAACTCCGGGAGTTGGTGATGGACAGGGAGGCCTGGCGTGCTGCAGTCCATGGGGTCACACAGAATCAGACGGGACTGAACTGAACTGACTAAGGCTGCACCCCTGCAGGCCTCTGAGTTTGCTGCACCTTCTGCTGGGCCCACCGAGGCACAAGCTAGGGTGGGGGCCCTGGTGGGGCAGGGGACACCTCCCCCCAACCCCGGCTCTCTGAGCGCCACACCATGAGCTCACAACCCAGGAAATCTCAAGAGAGACCTGGGTGGGTGCCTCAACCTCCCTTAACAAAGGGGTTTCAGCTCTCTCCTTACTTGGCTGGGACCTTCCTGGCCCCTCCCTGGCTCCCAGGGGTCACCTGGCTGCCAGAAGCATGACTGTATCAGCAGGAAATCCACAGCTGACACCTGCCTGCCTGCTCACAGATCTGGAGCAGAGGGTGGAACTCAGTGGTTGGAAGACGGAGCCGCACTCGCCCTTAGGACACTGACACCTACCACCCTGGGAGCTCCAGACACCAGGCGGTGGAAGGCGAGCTTAGCTCGCCACTGGGGACGTGGGCTGGGAAGGGAACTGGGAGGCCCGTGTTCTGACCGCCGGGCTCTGGGGCACCTCGCTGCAGCAGGAGTGGGCAGCAGGGCCAGGGGAGCATGACTAAAGCAGGAGAGGTGACACGCTCGGCATCACTGCCGTGGGCAGTGAACCCGTCACCGCTGATCATGAGCCACACCGGAAGGTGGGAATTGATCGCGCCAGGCTGATGGAACGAAGCGGCCAGCGCCCTGGGTCACCGTGGGCCAGGAGGCGCCCAGGTAACGACCTAAAGTGACTCAACATACGGCTTCCTCGTCCCTGAGTCACCAGCTCTTGAATCTTGAGTCACAGTCTATTAGCTCCCAGGCCAGGACAGAGGAAATCAATTCTTCCATTTTCCTCTGAGCCCAGCAGATGTATCTTTCCTGCCATTATCTTGCCATGGGCTGCCTTGTCTTAAGAGGCAAATGGAACTGGCAGGCTGGGAAGACTCTTGCCCATTGTTTCGTAGGTAATTAGTTTGATCTTCACAGCAGCGAGGGCCCTGAGTGGGCAAGTCTGCCCAGAGAAGAACATGAGCTGAGAAACTTAAGCATGAAGGTTTTGGGCAGGAGGGGCCCCACCGTCACCTCAAGTGGCTGCTGGCAACTGGAACCAGCTCTGGTCGCGCTCTCTGTCATCTGAGAAGCAACAGTCAATGCCTTGGTGGGGCAGGGAGGGGCGCTCAGAGAACAGCCTCGCGCAGGGAGCGTGGCCGGCATGGAACATGTGGCTAGAGGGTAAGAGCTGAACCAACCGGAGCCCAACACAGGCACAGTGAAATGCCACCTCCAGAGTGAGAGAGAAGGGAGTGCACCCGTGACGAGGATCAGGAAGTTCTCGTCCTGACAGAGAGGGGCTGGGGCGCAGGGTGGAGCCACGGGGAGGCCACAGCCATCAGTCCGGGAGGTGAGCTTTGGGCTCCACGCTGCTCTCTGGGCGAGGACTCGACCAGCTGCCTCCTGGACGGCATGGACACGATGCACAGAGCACCATCCTGCTTTTCCACCTGGGATCAAGAGCCGCTGGCCCCGTGCGGACACCCCCCACCCCCCAGGGCACACCTGCCGCTCGGGTGCTCAGGAACCCAACGAGCTCTTGGCTCTCCCTTCTGCAAAAGTGGTAGTCACTCTGCCCCGTGTGAGCTCCGTGTCGAGGTAAATCATATGCTCCCGGGACACACGGGTGGGAACTCGGAATAAACTCCTAGTGTTTTCAGCTCCTTTGCAGCAAAATGTAAATGAACAACTTACAAATACAGTCCAGACAGACACGGCCGTGGAGGAAAACAAACTACTGCCACTTGCTGCTGGGGAAACTGAGTCAGTGTCTGGAGCCCGAGCTCTCAGGTCCCCAGCGCTCACCACCCACCACTCGGGGTGGGGTGCGTGCCATGGCATACCATCTTAGGGCCTTGCAGCACCATCCTTGGTACCACTGCACCAGCTTCGGCCTCCTCTCGGCATGAATGATTGTTTATACAAAGTCTTTGCTGAGTATCCCTCATCCAGAAAGTCCTGACCATGAGTACAGACTCAGAAACAGACAACAGGTCATGGGAGGACCATTCAGATGGACCCCAACAAAAGATTATTCTCGAGAACTCTTGCCCTCCCACCGGCATGTCTATGAGACCTGGTTTAGAAGAGCTACTCTGAGAGGTGGGTGGAGGCAGAGACCTTCCTCCAGGGCCCTGCAGCAGCTCCTCCATGAGGACCCTGTAAGGGTTGGCCCTGGGTCTTCACTGACACTTGGGGATGCTGCTACCTTGGGAGGTTGCTCTTCATCCTGCCCAACTCCCTGTTCATAAAGATGTGGAGGACACCCTGCAAGCAAAATGTTAGTCAGAGTAAATAAAGTCAAGAGAAAGAAATGGAGAAGAATTCCAGAGACAAGGTACAAGCATGAAATTCAAGGAGGCAAGAAGGAGGACTGGTGTCAGTAGGGCTAATATCAGGATCTGTATTTTCCTGAAAGTCATTGAAGTTGCTAAATTAAAACCTTGCTAAAAACAGACAATTTAATTTTAGTCTTCATCCCACTGTCCCTGGGAACTGGGAACTGCTCTGCCAGCTGTATTCTGCAACCCAGGGAGGTCTCTGCCTGGGGAGGTCTCTGTCTTGGAGAGGTCTCTGTCCTCCAGATCTCTGTCCTGGGGAGATCTCTGCCTGGGGAGGTCTCTGTCCTGGGGAGGTCTCTGTCCTAAGGAGGTCTCTGCCTGCGGAGTTCTCTGTCCTGGGGAGGTCTCTGTCCTGGGGATGTCTCTGCCTGGGGAGGTCTCTGTCCTGGGGAAGTCTCTGTCCTGGAGAGGTCTCTGTTCTGGGGAGGTCTCTGCCTGGGGGGGGGTCTCTGTCCTGAGGAGATCTCTGCCTGGAGAGGTCTCTGTCCGGGGAAGGTCTCTGCCTGGAGAGGTCTCTGTCTTGGGGAGGTCTCTGCCTAAAGAGTCTCTGCCTGGGGAAGTCTCTGTCCTGGAGAGGTCTCTGTCCTCCAGATCTCTGCCCTGGGGAGGTCTCTGCCTGGGGAGGTCTCTGTCCTGGGAAGGTTTCTGCCTGGAGAGGTCTCTGCCTGGAGAGGTCTCTGTCCTCCAGATCTCTGTCCTGGGGAGGTCTCTGCCTGGGGAGGTCTCTGTCCTGGGAAGGTTTCTGCCTGGAGAGGTCTCTGTCCTGGGAAGGTCTCTGCCTAAAGAGGTCTCTGCCTGGGGAGGTCTGTGTCTTAGAGTAGCCTTTCCCTCCACCACCATCCTCCCCCAACCCCCAGGGGCCAAGCCAGTGACCCCCTGGCCTGAATCAAAGCCCGCTTCCTTTGTGTTAGCATCTCCCCAGCTGTTCCCTAAGGGAAGTGAGACCGGCCCCCCACTGGGTCGCATGGCAGAGAGAGAGAGACAGCTCTTCCCTGCAGGCCTTTTCAGGGTCTCTCACGCCCTGCTGTGCTCAGGGCAAAGGGTCAGCGACACCTCTCAGGGATGGAGGTGGGAGCAGGAGGAATGCCCGCCCCGGGTCGGGTGACACCTCCAGGCAGTGTTACAGGAACGAGGGCCAGCTGGGCTGAGGGCACAGACTCTGGAGAGGGAGACACGCAGAGCTGAAGCACGCCATGCTTCTGCCCCACTGATGCTTTAGCCCAATTAGGGTTTTGAACACAAACCTGACAGTGATTCACCAAAGAGCCAGGCAAAGAAAGACTCCTCCTCCAAGTCAGGAGCTCCACAGGCCACCTTCCAGACCACAGTCACAGAGGCCTGAGGCTGGAGAGGCCCCTCGCCCACTCCAGGCCAGCCTGGATGGAGGACAGGCCGGCGCCCCACCCTCCCTACGGGAGAAGGGCAGATCTCCTGCTGTTAGTGCTGGGGCGGGGGGGCGGATACCGATGGGGCAGAGGGCTCAGCGAAGGTCCTACCTGCTGGGCAGCCCTACTTCTCATCCCCAAGGCCCTGGGGAGCAGTTGGTAGCCTGTGACGCCAGGCTGGTGAAGCACAAGCTGGAATCAAGACTATCGGGAGAAATATCAATAAGCTCAGATATGCAGATGACATCACCCTCACGGCAGAAAGTGAAGAAGAACTAAAGAGCCTCTTGATGAAAGTGAAAGCAGAGAGTGAAAAAGTTGGCTTAAAGCTCAAAATTCAGAAAATGAAGATCATGGCATCTGGTCTCATCACTTCATGGCAAGTAGACGGAGAAATAATAGAAATAGTGAGAGACTTTATTTTTTAGGGCTCCCAAATCACTGCAGATGTGACTGCAGCCATGAAATTAAAAGATGTTTGCTCCTTGGAAGAAAAGCTACGACCAACCTAGATAGCATATTCAAAAGCAGAGATATTACTTTGCTGACTAAGGTTCTAGTCAAGGCTATGGTTTGCCAGTGGTCATGTATGGATGTGAGAGTTGGACTATAAAGCAAGCTGAGAGCTGAAGAGCCGATGCTTTTGAACTGTGGTGTTGCAGAAGACTCTTGAGAGTCCCTTGGACTGCAAGGAGATCCAACCAGTCCATCCTAAAGGAGATCAGCCCTGAATAATCATTGGAAGGACTGATGCTGAAGCTGAAACTCCAATCCTTTGGTCACCTGATGCAAAGAGATGACTCATTGGAAAAGACCCTGATGCTGGACAAAACTGAAGGCAGGAAGAGAAGGGGATGACAGAGGATGAGATGGTTGTACGGCATCACCGACTTGATGGACATGAGTTTGAGCAAGCTCCAGACCAATTACTGATGGAAAGGGAAGCCTGGCGTGCTGCAGTCCACGGGTTTCAAACAGTCAGACATTACTGAGAGACTGAACTGAACTGAAAGGCTTTGGAATAACAGGTTGCTTCTTCTTCTTGTGAAATTTTATATATATATATATACATCCTAAGATCCCCAACCACCGCTTGAACCCAAGCCCCCTGCAGTGGAAGTTCAGAGTCCTAACCCCTGGACATCCAGGGAATTCCCTAAAGACACAATAGTTGATAGAGTATAAAATAGATATTTTCATTTAAGGATGAAGTACTGATACCTGCTATAACGCCATCAACCTCAAAAACACTGCTCTCAGTGAAAGAAGCCAGGAACTAAAGGTCACATATTGTACGATCGCATTTATGTGAAATGTCCAGAAGAGGCAAATCCGCAGAGACAGAAAGCCCGCCGGTGTTTGTGAGGCGGGAGGATACAAGCTTTCCTTTGTGGTGACAAAGATGGCTTGGAACTGACAGAGTGGTGTCTGCACCACCTTGGGAGTCTGCTAGATGCGGATTGTTTATTTCGCTGAATGTTTAGCTAAAATGTTTGCTAAATGTGTATTCTGCTAAATGCATTATTTTTAAATTTTTATTTATTTATGTGGCTGTGCTGGGTCTTCACTGCTGCACGGGCCTTTCTCTAGTTGCAGTTCCCAGGCTCCAGAGCACAGGCTCAGTATTTGCGGCCCATGGGCTTAGTTGCTCCGTAGCATGTGGAATCCTCCCAGACCAGGGATCGAACCCGTGTCTCCTGCACTGGCAGGCAGATTCTTCACTACCGAGCCACCAGGGCAGCCCCAGACTGTTCACTTTAGAATGGTTAATTGTGTGTTATGTGAATTTCATGTCAATAAAAAATATATTTTGAAGATACCCCATCTCTGTTATGTAGGCTTGCCAATCTTGTAGTTTAAAAGTTCTGAAAGCTTTAAGCTCTCAGAGGTGAACTGACATTAAGGTAAACAGACTTCAGACCCAAAGAAGCAACCAGAATGCGTTCTTTCCACCCCCCTTTACCTGGCTCTCAGAGGCAGTCCAGACTTTCTGTCTGGGATGATGAGAGGCCACTCTCTGAGTCCAGATGCTTTCTTCATCCGAGGTGTCCACGTCGGCCAGATATTGGGAGGGCAACTGCTCATTCCTGAGGATGTTTGCTCCTTTGGAGTAAGAATGGGGTTGGATTATGTGGAGTGAAAAACTGAAGGTCAGTGGGCATTTTATCCAATGAAGAAAAATGAGAGATCAAAGATAATGGAGACATGATTCTACTCCACTGATGTACAGGGCTGAAGATCCCTCAACTAAGATAAGAAGGGAGCAGAGTTTCCCCCACGGGGAAAGCCCCTGCCCCGGCCCCCACTCACTGGGGGCCCAAGCGTTGGAAGCCAGGTGGTGCCTGGTGTGGCAGACGTGGGTTCCGGCAAGTTTCCACGCGTGGACATGACTTTGGGAAGTCTTTCCACCTTAGTCTCTGGGGGCTGGCTTTCCTGCCAGACTAGTGATTCCCAGACTCATGGGCACGGGTCACCGATGGTGTGGCTTCAGAGGCTTATTCCTGGGCTCTGGTGGTGGAAGATCCCCTGAGTCCTCCCCAGAAAGTACCCTCCAAGCTCCAAGTTGGCCTGGAGCACACCATACACAGCCATGCTGGGACAGGGAGGGGGTGAGCTCGCGTGGGGGGACACACAGGAGCCTGTGTCCCGGGAGTCAGCGTCCACAAGCTGCTCTTGTGCCTGACCTGCTGCAGGGCTCTGCCGACACCCTGCACGGCCTGGGGGCGGGGCTCTGAGCTCGGATGAGGCTCTGGCCCTGCCGACCCTGTGGTTGCAGCCCAGGAGACCTGTGCTGAGGACCTGGGGAAGCCGTGCCGGACACCTCGCCTCTGCGGGCTTGTCAATGCGTGTAACTTTAAGCTAGTCTGTTTGTGATAAGCTGTTACTCGGCTATAGCGAACAGATACAACCATCCCATTTAAAGTCCCCAACAGTGTGATGAGTTAGGCGCTAGCCCTGGTTTACAATGAGGACACCGAGGCCCGGTGGTTAAGGGGTTTGATCAGGCACACACCGTACTCCTTTAAAGCTCAGACCCTGTGGCTTGTCTGATACATTTATTGAGACGGCACTACCGATCAGCCTCCCACACTTGCTGTAAGATGCTCCCGATTTAAGAGGCGAGGTGACAGACGTGTCTTAGAGTCCGTGAGATAGGGCGGCGAGTTGGCCAGCAGAGCTGGGCTTGGTACTCAGAGCTGCCTGTCCCCCAGGCACCTGCCCCAGCTCCACAGAGTCTGTCTTCCCCCCCGCCCACTGCCCCCACCATCGGCGTGCTGGGGGTGATGAGGGATCCCGGCAGGAAATGTGCTGACCTACGTCTTCATCCCAACTCAGTCAATGTAGATTCACTTATGCATTGTTTATGGGGAAATAAAAGTCCCCTCCTGACTCCCAAATGCCTCCAGCATCTTAATGGGCGTGTGGATCATGAGATTAGAGTCCCTGTAATACAATGAAAAGGGAAAATGGAAAGAAGACCCATTTCCTGGCAGACACTGTCTAACTACATTTCCCCGGAGCTGGCCCCCACTGCGGTCAGGTCAGGCGGGAGCACGTTGTGGCGGGCAGCCTGTGCTGTCTGTGGTCTCATCGGCTTCTACATCACTCGGACACCTGACCCCCTGGACCCCGGCACCCGCTCCCACAGGGCGCTCAAAACCAACTGACAACAAAATCAAACTGAGCGAACCCAGGGCCTCAGCACTCGCAGACCTCCCGAGTCACAGCGGGCAGGCAGGCAGCCCAGACGGACCTGCGCCCTATTTCGGTCCCAGGTTTGGAACTGCCTGGTCCTGCGGTCAGGAGGGTTGGTCCAGGTGAACGGTGACCCTAGTCATTTCAGGGACACCTGTGTGTCTCTATCCCACTCCCACTCGACGTCCCCCATCACAGGCGGCAGTGAGCTGTGTGGCCAGCCAGGGGGTTGAGCTGGTATCTCTGAGGGTTACAGGGAGGCATCCCGCCCCGGGGAGCTCCGGTGACAGTGGCGTCTGCCAGGACCGCGCACGCTGGACAATCCCAGGAAGGAAGGGGCTCCTGGCAATCAGCCAGTGTCCCAGCACAGATCAGGGCATTGTGGTGGGCTGGGTTCCAGCGACCCCCTGCTCCCGTGTGGAGCCTGTGTGCAAGGCCACGGTCAAGCGCACTTACCGGGAGAGGCAGCGACCCTTGGGCCTGCAGTGCAGGACTCTCCCGGCAGGCAGAGCTCCAAGAGCTGGTTCGGTCCAGCAGGTGAGAGGCCGACCCTCTGCTCTTCTGGACGGGGGTGCACCCGGGGGCCCTGGTATCAGCCTGGTCCAGGATCCCGGTCTCCTGGGGGGTGGTCTCCTCCATGCAGGGGTCATCTGTGAGGGCCTGAGCACACGGGAACGGTCGGTAGGTTTCACTAGGAACAGGCAGCTCCTTGGAATGTGGGTCTTTCCAGTTCAAGGAATGAGAGTTTTCAGGTATCATTCGACCGACCAAACACAAGTCACCCCTCTTCTCCACCCCAGCAATTCAACTCCCTTTCATTTCAAAGGGCTCTGGACTTGCCACCAGAGCAGGACCGTGGACCAAAGACCTGATGGATGCTGCGTCCCAGCTCTCTGCCCTGTTGGGCCCTGCACCCAGGGGTCTGTAGATTGCCCTGGGTGGACCCCGTCTTGGGCTGGCACCACCCGAGCCAGGGCGCTGAGACGTCAGGGCTCCAGCTGGGGCGCCGTCACTCTGGGGCTGGGGTGTGCCAGGCTCAGTTTCCAGTCCCTCATGGAAGGGATCCCGTGAGGCAGAGATCACCCCTTTTCCAGGTGAGGTGGGAGGCGGGGAGCCTCACACAGGTTGCCCAGACCAAGGGAACAGAGCCAAGGAGCCAAAGGACCACACAGCCGGGCTCTCCCTGGCAGCCTGTGGAGGCCCCGTGTCCTGGTATGATTACCAACAGCCCCTTCCACCGCAAGACCGTCCTAGCTTGGGCAATAAGGCACAGGAGCCCTGCGGATCAGACCAGGGGTGCGGGACTCGGGGACCATCCGACTCCTCTACCCTGCGCTCCTGCGTCATGGGGAGTCTGCCTTCATTAGACAACCCAGGCCCCCGACTCATCAGCCCTGTACCCCTCTTCTCAAAGCAGCCCACGCAGGCTCTCCAGGACAGGAAGGTGTGAGGCTTCTGTACCCCAACTCCAGTTGCCTCCCCCCTCCCCCCTCCACTGCTATGCCCGCAGGGCCATCAGACTGTCCCCAGAATGCTGTCCTTTCCTGGGGCCCGAAACTCTGTCCCCTAGGTTAACTCAGGGGCGAAAAGAGAGC
>SJXQ01006030.1:496481-522262 GCA_006408695.1 Aepyceros melampus
GCTGTGAAGCTACCTGACCAGGCCCTTTGCTGGCCTCCAGAGCCCTATCAGAGTATCGCTTAGGGCTGGTCTGAATCACAGCAGGAAACCAACAGCCCGCATCACTTTCACCAACAGTCGCCTTCACTGACCGCCTCCTAGGGATCTGAAGACACTGCCGTGCGGTGGGCGAAGGAGCCCTGGGGCTGTCACGCTCAGCCCAACAAACCTCTTCACCTGGAGTCCATTCACCTCCTTCTCAGCAGCGGCCCCAGGATTGGGGGGCGAGGCGAGGCTCCTAGCGCCCCTCCTCGCCTCTCTCCTCCTGACCCGGTGTCCCAGGCCTGCCCCTCCTCCCCGGTTACCCCCACTGCAGCCTCATTTTTCCCTCTTTTCTCCTGTTCGCCCTGGCCTGCCCTGGGTTCTTCTCTTAAGACACTACCAGGATGACCCTGAGAATTCTGGGGTTCAGTCTGGCAGCCTCGGGGATCATCCCCCCTGCTCAGGGGCTGAGGGCACCCCGGCACTTCTGTGAGCAGGAAGGACTTACTGTGGACGTCGGGCGCGCTCTGCACTCCATCAGGTAAGCCTTCGATGGAGGAAAAGGCGCTGAGCCGACAGGCATTCTCCGGGAGCACCTGCCGGAGCTGGGCTTCCTTTCTTGCCCCCCGGCACTGCCTGCCCGTCATGTTTCCGGGCGGAGGAGGGGGGTGTGTGGAACGCGCCCATTGCTCTGAAGCCTCCCAGGCAGGGAAGACCCCGGCGGGACACCCACCTGCTACCCTGCCTGGGTCAGGTTTCAAAACGTTCACTTTGATCCTTTCTTCTCTGTAAGTTTGAATACTTTTTTTAAAGGCACGACTTCCTCATTTCGTGCTCGCTCCCCGCGCCCTTTCCTGTCTGTTGCAGTGAGAGCGGCCAGCAGCGAGAAGCCAGCATCCCCCACTTCGCTCGAGGACCATCAGCCCGGCCTGGGCCCGCAGCCCCCAACTGCAGCGGCGGACCCGGGTCTTTGGTTGCCTCGCATCGCCACCTCCTGGCCCTCAGCGGTGACAGTTCGGAAACGGGAGGTTGCGGGTGGTACCAGCTCCGCAGCTCTGGTCCCTGGCTGGGCCGTCAGAATCCTCCTGGCTTTTTACCTAAGGCGGAGTCCTGAGCCCACTCGGGTCTCTAGCAATAAGCGCCCCCTCACCCCACACCCGGGCGAGGCCCAGGTCCTCAGGCTTGTGATGTGGCTGCGGTTTCCCACCGCGAGCGGGGACTTGAGATTCTCGGAGGCTCCGCAGGATGGCCTTTCCCACCTTGCCTCTGGTTCCCACGCCTGAGCCCTGCGCAGGGGGCCGGACCACACCCTGCTGCAGGAAGACCCCTCGGCTGGCTGGCTGCTGGCTGGCCGAGCCAGCACGGGGATTTACTGATAAGCTCCGGCCGAGATAGAGATATGGGTCGCGGAGAAGCAGCCCAGGGAGAAGGTGGGGAAACCCCCGCAAGATTGGGTGATGGTGCCTCCCCGTGTCCCTGGGGCACCCCTAGTGACGCTGGCTGTCTCAGCGTGGTTCTCAGGAGGACCTCTTTACTCTTAAAAATGTCTTGGTTTCGATGATTTATCACATCGCCCCAGAGCCCCCACTCAGGGAAGGTCCCTCAGCCCGCGGCGGGGTCTGTTCCTCCAGGTGCTAACAGCCATTACAGGTGAGGGTGCCTCTGGGTGGTCTGTGCTAAACTCAACAGCGTCCTAAGGGACTGCCTGGCGGTCCAGTCGGCTAAGACTCCAAGCTCCCAATGCAGGGCCCTGGGTTCGATCCCTGGTCAGGGAACTAGATCCCTCATGCTACGAATAAGGGTTCAGATGGGGCAACTGAAGATCCCATGTGCTGCAAAGACCTAAGACCCCAAGCACCACAGCGAAGACCCTGGGAAGCCAAAGAAATATGAACAAATACAATAAAACCACACCAGAGTGTGCTGAGAGTCCTCTGAAACCCGTGCCAGGCCCAGTGCGCGTGCAAATGCCCTGGGGGTGGCCCTGCCCAACTTCTGCACCCTCCCATTAACCTGGGGCTTGAAGGGGCACAAGACACAAGGCGGCCCCTCCCCAGAAGGCCCAGGGCAGAGGGCCAGGCTGGGGCACAGTGAGGACAGTCTCAGGAGCATGGCACCTTCTCTGGACCTGCAGGGGCCCCAGACCCGAGGGCACTGGCCTTGGCCCCCAGGTAGAGACAGTCAAGATGCTGAGCCCCCAGCCAGCGGCCTAATAGCTCCCGTAGCCTGGGTGCCTGGCCAGGTGTAACGGCAGCGCCTGGGGCTCAGGGGACAGGCTGACAGGCTAGTGCTTCTTGAAAACAATGCTCAGTTCTCCGCATTCAAGTTCAGAGGAACTCCCAAGGTCAGGCAACCTCAGAGCCTTCCCTGAAATATTCGTCTACCCAAATGGCCTCAAGGTGGACCACACAGGTGAACACACGTTGAGTGGAAGAGCACAGTCTGGATTTCAAGTTCTTCATGGAATAAATACTTGGATCCGAAATATGAAAGCCACTGATTGAGCTATAATCCACCTCTTGAAGTCTTGATTATCATCAGACTCAAGGGGAAATGTTTGTTGAAAAGACAGAGTCTAGGTGCCAAGTCGGACACCTAGGGAGGAGGCCCACTCCTTACCTGCTCTCTGCAGCCGCCTGCAGAGGGACCGGACCACCTGCGCGCTCCCGAAGCGCTTGAAGCGGGCTCTCACGTGCCCGTAGTACCACTCCAGTGAGCCCATCTTCACGACCCTGCAGGCGAGGACTCGGAGCTC
This sequence comes from Aepyceros melampus, assembly GCA_006408695.1. Lineage (NCBI taxonomy): Eukaryota > Metazoa > Chordata > Mammalia > Artiodactyla > Bovidae > Aepyceros > Aepyceros melampus. The sequence goes on from SJXQ01006030.1 coordinate 499,258, forward strand.
AGACCCACGCCTTGCCCTGGGGGGTGCACATGCGCACCCCCCCACACACGAGTCCCTGGAAGGGACGGGCCAAGCCCCTCATCTGCAGGACGCTCCGACCTCGAGATCCCACTCACCTGGCCAGGTGGCAGGGGTCACAGAGCCAGCCTCGCTCCTCTGGGTGGGGGTGGCCGCAGCCTCTGCAAGTGAAGAGGCGGCAATCCAGGCATTGGCTCCTGGGGGTCTCCAGGAGCCGGTAGGGCTGCAGGCAGTGGGCGCAGTGCGTGTTGTTCAGGTGGGCCGTGTCTGAGAGCAGCTCCCTCTTGGAGTTTTCCTTCTTAATCTTGCCCTTCAACCCCCTTTATTGGAAACAAGAAAATATTGGAGCCCTTGTTTTTGCAACAAGCTTTAAATGTGTACGGACACACACAGCTATCAAATTCAGAGATTCAGACACCAGCGACCCCAAAGTCAGGTAATGGCGCCATAGGCAGGCCTTATGTCCACAGCACCACCCCACCCCACTCCAGGGGAGACCAGCAGGCTGGGTTCAAACACGTGCCATCCAGGTAGCCTGGAATCGAAACCCGCTACGTTCATAGATGTGAAATTGCATTTCGCACTTCTGTGACTCTCTATGAGGTTACGTTTTCCCAGGCAGTATGCCCATGACTTTCTTTCATTGCCAAAGGGGGCAAACCGCACAGATTCAGCCTCACGGGAGGGGGCCACCCACCACGGCCCGCACAGTCTCACGTGACTCAGTGTAACGGGAGGAGGACGGACAGAGGACAGAGCCCAGGTTCATCCCCAGCTCTGACCCTGAGCCCACAGCCTGCAGGCTCTGCCCAGGCACCCTGTGCAGCTGGACAAGCTTGGACCCATGGTCACTAGGACCCAGCGTCCAAGCTCCCTCAGACCAGGCGGGGTTGGCGGCTCCAAGAAACTAGCAGAGATGGAGCCCGGGGGATCCTGGAGGGGTGCGCCCTTGTCAGGCCACACGGTTATCTAGAGTAAATCTGTTGCCCAGTTTCACTGTTTAAGAGAAAATTAGATCCCATAGTCTGCAGCTAAGAGTTTACATGCTCTAACTAAAGATTCCGAGTGCTCCAAATGAAGATCCCTCATGCTGCAACTAAGACCCAGCGCAGCCAGATAAACAGAAGAGGAGGGTAGAGAAGACAGAAAATCCAGGAGGGCCTGCTCTGGTCGGAGCAGCAGCAGGAGTCAGAGAGGACAGGGCGAGAAGCCTCATCCAGATGTCGGGGTGATGCTGCGTTCTCCAGGGCCCGGCTGGCCACACTCTCTCTGCCTCCCTGGCCTGGGCGAATGGTGCTGAGCTGGGGACAATACTAGGTAAGTGGAGGTCAGGTCGGGACCTGATTGTGAGAGTTGAGAAGCTCAACCCAGACAAGGGTAAGGGGGCCATAAAGGTTCAGAATCACAGTGGTCCCGCTGCTGCCTGAACGTGCTCAGTCCCTCAGTCGTGTCTGACTCGTTGCGACCCATGGGCTGTAGCCCGCCAGGCTCCTCTGTCCCTGGGATTCTCCAGGTGAGGATACTGGAGTGGGTTGCTATTCCCTTCTCCAGGGATCTTCCCAACCCAGAGATCGAACCCAGGTCTCCTGCATTGTAGGCAGATCTTTACTGTCTGAGTTGTCCAAATAACCTCCCGAAAAAGGCTACACAGAGAGTCCTAAGGGCAAAGTCAGACAGTATTTCCTCCTGGAGCAGGTTGAGCTGACTCCCCAAGTTGGTTCTCCATAAGACTGAAGAGTCCCGGGAAAACCAGTTCTTCACATCAGCAAGTGTTCAATCACAGCTTCCCGGTGAACCTGCCAAGTGAAACTGACGGGAAAATGTGCCCCCGACAACGAACACACTGCTCTTGTTCTGGCTGTAGAGAATGTCTGCCAAATGTAATATTTTTAGTTTTAGATGAGATCAAATTAATCCATTCTTAGCGACAGAAATTAGCCAGACACTAGATGCCGTTGTCTCCAGAGAACTCGGCAGAAACTGTGGTTTCTGATGGGGACGCCCCAGAGCAGGGTGGGGGTCTAAGACAAGGCAGTGATTCTATGGAGCTCGGGGAACCTCCTGATCAAGCTCGGCATTGGCTGCGCTGCGCTGACCTCCCTCTCCCTGCTGTGCACTGAAGTACGCATGAAGACAGACGCAAAATAAGACTCTTGGCCCCTCAAGCCAAGAAACACAGTCTAGAGGGAGCAGGAACCTAAAAATATGATTATTCACTGCCAGTCTAGATAAAACTGCCTTGACAAGGCAAAGAAAGCGTCTGCCTCAGGCTTCCCACCTGGCCCAGTGGAGCACCTGGCTGGGGAAGGGCCTAGTCTTCAGGTCCGCTCTTGCTGTCTCTACTTCAGCCAGAGAACCTAGAGGCCACCCTGTGGCTGGGCAGGGCCTTGTCCAGCTTCTCTCCATAAGTGTCCTCATTCTCCATCCAGGTAGAGTCAGACACCCTGGGAAGAGAGATGAGGATATGGGAAGGCAGGGGATCTTAGGATGCTAAAGTGCAGGGCGTGAGGTCCTCTTAAATAAGAGCTCACAGAGTCCAGAGGAGGTGGGTGTATTTCAGGTGTTGAATTTGGGGGGAACGGATAAAGATACTCTGCTTTAGACTCTTTAAAACATAACTTCTCTCTTCACAGCTGGAGAACAGGAGGGTGGGAAGACAGGGACCCCATGTTGGTCCAGCACCAGATGCTGGCTAGCCACAGAGCATATCCACCAACCTGGAGAATCCGAGCTGCCAGAGACATCCACAACCTGCTGACAGCAAGCATGGGGTTGACCAGATGTCCCGGCACTACAGGCGCGTCAGTAGGCAAAGGCCCAACGTGAAGCTGTGGGTCAAGGTCACCTTCAGGAACACAGAGGCCCGGATGAGATGTACCCCCAGAGACAGAGGAAGGCTTGAAGCCACCTGTTGTGCTGTGCTGAGTGGGCATAAGGGGGGGAGCAGGAGGTAAGAAGAAGCCAGGCTGACATGGAAAGACCACAGACCACATCCACTGAAATGGAGGAGACTGGGCTAAAGTGAAGATGGAAAGGAACCGAAGCTGGCAATGAGGAGGGGAATGGGCAGAACGTCAAGCCCAGTGATTCAGAATAGTGGTTCTCAAAGTGTGGTCAGGGGCCACCAGGGGTACCCCAGACCCCTTGACAGGGGCCACAATGTCAAAAGTCTTTTTATAATAACACTAAAGTTTGTCTTTTGAGCTCTTGGGCCCCAGCACTGGCAGTGCAAAAGTAGTGGTGGGTGAAAGCTCTGGGCTCTTGGAACAGATCAAGCCAGAGGAACAGACTGTACCTCTGCTCTCAGAAAGGAAAGGAAAGGATGTCTTACGAAGTGTGTCTTTGATTGAAAGCATGTCAAGTGGGACTTCCTTGGTGGTCCAGTGGTTAAGAATCCGCCTGCCAATGCAGGGGACATGGGTTCTTCCCGGGTCTGTGAAGATCCCACATGCCACCAGGCCACTAAGCCCACGTGCGACAACTACTGAGCTGTGAGCTGCAGCTACTGAAGCCCGCCTGCCCTGTTGTTCAGTCACTCACTCATGTCCGACTCTGCAACCCCACGGGCTGCAGCATGTCAGGCTTCCCTGTCCTTCACCATTTTCCAGAGCTTGCTCAAACTCATGTCCATTGAGTCGGTGATGCCTCCAACCATCTCATCCTCTGTCACCCCCTTCTCCTCATGCCCTCCCTGTGTCCCAACATCAGAGTCTTTTCCAATGAGTCGGGTCTTCACATCAGGTGGCCAAAGTATTGTTGGAGCTTCAGCTTCAACATCAGTCCTCCAGTGAATATTCAGGGACGATTTCCTTTAGGATGGACTGGCCCTAGAGTTCCACAACAAGAGAAGCCATCGCAACGAGAAGCCCTCACACGGCAGTGAAGAGTAGCCACTGCTCACTGCACCCGGAAAAAGCCTGCATGCAGCAACAAAGACCCAGCACAGCCAAAAATAAACTAACTAATTATTCAAAGAGTATATCACGTGATGGTATTAGTTGCTGGTGACAAAATCCAGGCTTTCAAGCTCAGAGAAGACTTTTGGAAAACTTTTATGTCTCTGCTGCCCTGAGCTTCAGAGTTTTCTGTCATAGAGAGGTTTCTGATGAGATCAGCAGTGATAATGACGAATGTGATTGCTTTGGTTATGTATAATGAAATGTACTGACATCGGGGAAGTCTGCACAGGTGTCACCAAAGCACACGTGGATAGAAGAACCATTCCATGTGTGACACAGACCAGCGGATCTTAATGTAACGGGGAAGGGAAAGTTCACTGACATGGTTTCAGATTCCACGTTACAACTTCAAAAAACTACCAGTCACAGGGTTTTCATGTATTGTCAGAACCTAACACCCATAATCATCTGGAAAGGCTCCTCCTTCTTTCTCCTACTACATCTGTATGAAGTCCGATTTTCTTCAACAACACATTACAGCACCCTGAGTGCAGAGGAAATGTCAGAATTCAGTCATCTCCAATCAGGCCAGACATGGAAGGGGTTTCAAAAAACACAAAACAATGCCATTGTCCTCATTTATGTTTTTGCTTTGGAAAAATTTATTTTTCATAACATTTTTAATATGTTATAAGGGGGCTACTGTTCTTTTAAATAAATGAACAACTACTTTTTAAATGCCCAGTTTCAATTTTTGATGGGTAAGTATGACAGATAGAACGCAGGTAAGCAAAACCTCTTTGGAGTTTTCAAAAATTTAAGAATCTAACAGGTCCCTCAGGGCAAAATGCTTGAGAACCAATTATTTTGAAGTCACACATTTACTCTCCTGAATGCAGAGGAAAGGGCTGAAGAGACAGGAGTGCAGAGAGAAGATGATGGTCAGGAAAGAGAAGGGCAAACACCTGGCGGGTAATTCAGGCACACCTCGGAGTCACTGTGGGCTTGGACCAGACCACCACAATAAAGCGAGTATTGCAATAAAGTGAGTCACAGGAGTTTCTTGGTTTCCCAGTGCAAATAAAAGTTATGTTTCCACTATATGAGGTCTAGTAGGTACGCAACAGCATTATGGTTGAAGAAACAACGCACGTAATTTAAAGTACTTAAGCGTTATAACTTGTTAACCGTCTTCTGAGTCATGTTCTGTTTGATGGTGGGGGGACAGCTCTGTGTTGTTTGGAAACACAGATGTTTGCTGACTGATCAGGGAAGTAGTTGCTGAAGGCTGGGGTGGCAGCTTCTTAAAATAAGACAATGAAGTCTGCTGTGTGGATTGACTCTTTCTTTCACAGACAGAGTTTTTGTAGCATGCAATGCTATTTGACAGCAATTTACCCACAGTAGAACTTCTTTCAAAATTGGAGTTAATTCTCTCAAATTCTGTTTTTGCTTTGCCAACCAAGTTTGTGAATATTCTAAACGCCTTTTATTAAAATAATTTCAACAACCTTCACACCATCTTCACCAGGTTAGATCTATCTCAAGAAACCACTTTCTTTGCTCATTCGTAAGAAGCAACTCCTCATCTGTTTAAGTTGGACCATGAGATTGCATCAATTCCCTCACATCTTAGGCTCCACCTCTCATTCTAGTTTTCTTGATACTTCCATCACATCTGCAGTGATTTCCTTCACTGAAGTCTTGAACTCCTTAAAGCCATCTGTGAGGGCTGGAGTCAACTTCTTCCACACTCCTGCTAATGTTTATACTTTCACCTCTTCCCATGAACACGGGTGTTCTTCAAAGCATCTAGAATGACAAGTCTCTTCCAAAAGGTTTTCCATTTGTTTTCCCCAGATCTATCCGAGGAATGACTATCTACAGCAGCCACAGCCTCCTGAAAGAGAGTTCTTAAAGAATAAGACCTGAAAGTCAACATTCCTCCTTGACCTATGGGCTGCAGGGTGCACGTGTGTTATAAAGTGTGAAACCTCTATTACTATCACTGTTCATCTGCATAAGAGCTCTGGGGGTGCTTCCCGTTGTCAGTGAGCAGTCATATTTTGAAAGGACTCTTCTTCTGAGCAGCGGGTCTCATCAGTGAGCTTAAGCTGTCCGGTGAACCACACTGTAAACAGCTGCGCTGTCCCTCCAGGCTCTGCTGCTCCGTTACAGAGCACAGGCAGAGTGGAGCCGGCAGTTCTTCAGGGCCTTGGGGTTTTCACAGTGGTAACAGAACACTGGCTTCAACTTAAAGTCATCAGCTGCACTGGCCCCTAAAAGAGGGTCAGCCTGACCTTTGGCACTTTGAAGCCAGGCATTGACTTCTCCTCTCTAGCTATGAAAGTTCTAGATGGCACCTAAAATCAAGGTGTTGGCAGGAGTGTGATCCTTCCTGGAGGCTCTGGGGGAAGGTCTGATCCCTTGTTTTTTCCAGCTTCTAGAAGGCACCTGCATTCTCTGGCTCACGGCTCTTCTTCCATCTTCAGAGTCAGCAGTGGTAGGTTGAGTCCTCACAATAAATGACACTTATACATTATCCTGTCTCCCCCTTCCTTTTATTTATCAGGCTTCTTGTGATCACACTGGTTAACCTACCTGGTTAACCCGATTGTCCCCCCACATCCAGGCCCCTGAGTAGCAGGTTTTATTGCACCTGCAATTTTTATTCCCCTTTGCCACATAGCCCAACATACCCATAGATTGGGGGATTAGGAAATGGGCATGTTTTGGGGTTTGTTATTCTGCCAGGTTTCAGAGGGGAAAGTGTGTGAGCAAAGATCTTACTCCCAACCGAGAGATTTCAAGTAGGACCTCCCGCCCCCTGTCCTTTGAGGAAACAACTTGAAGATGTGCTCCAGAGGACCGAAAATCGAATCTCTAGTGTGACCCTTAAGAATGAGTGCGAAAGAACCAATGGGGCCCAGAGCTGAGGGACAGTAGTATTAAAAGTATGTCAACCAAATGAAACATAAGTGTCAGAGAAATGCTGAAAGAGGACAAGCTTCAAGCAGTAAGGATCAAAAGAAAGTACATGATCCAAGGTCCTGACCATACGAATAAGTGTCAGGAATTATAATGAGGGAAATGGAAACTCGCTGAAGTTCAGTGGTTTTTCCAGTAGTCATGTATGGATGTGAGAGTTGGACCATAAAGAAGGCTGAGCCTGGAAGAGTTGATGCTTTCAAACTGCGGTGCTGGAGAAGACTCTTGAGAGGCCCTTGGACAGCAAGGAGATTAAACCAGTTCATCCTAAAGGAAAGCTACCCTGAATGTCCACTGAAGGACTCATGCTGAAGCTGAAGCTCCAACACTTTAGCCACCCCGTGCGAAGAGCTGACTCATTGGAAAGGACCTTGATGCTGAGAAAGATCAAAGGCAGGAGGAGAAGAGGCAGCAGACGATGAGATGGTTAGATAGCATCACCGACTCGATGCACATGAGTTTGAGCCAACTCCAGGACACGTAGAGGACAGAGGAGCCTGGCGTGCTACAGTCCACGAGCTTGCAAAGAGTCGGACACGATTTAGTGACTGAACAATTGCAAAGTTCTTTGAACTCTTCCGAACAGAGTGAGCAAATGATGAAAAAGAAGCATAAAGAGGCATTCCATAGTGATGTGTGAATGACAGACCGCTGGGAGGGAGCCTCACCGAAATCTTGTAAGTGATCTCAGACCAAAGTTAATCTCCAGGCTTTGCTGGCAGCTGACTTCCTGGTTCAGCTTCTGTGTTCTCAACCTCTGGAGTTGTCTGTCAGTGGTGCTAAGTGGCCCAGCAAAGGGCGACTTCAAATTCCTTATTATTTATTTATTTTTACAGCAAGTCATGGTTGCAAGCCGTGCCTCACACCAGGAGATCTTTCATGGATAATCGCAGGCATTTGGGTTTGTTTGCAAAGATTACAAACCCACATCGCCACCTGTTTGCCTTTCTGGGGACGGTTCACAGCCTAATATTTGACTTGTGGGCTGTGCCCTTGAAAACAGTGTTCTATGCAGGAAAACTCGGGTCCTCACCCAGCGATGTGAGTCACCCATGCACTCTCATTTACCCCTTTCCTTTTTAAACCTGGGGGTTTCTGTGTTTTTTCTAATTTGGAAACTTCTTTATCATTCTAATTTTAAGACTTTCTTTATAGGTCAAAGATACAACTCATTGCCATTTCTGTTAAAACTTTCTTCTAATTTTTAAAAAATTAAACATTGTCTTCTTAAATTCAGATGCGCATATCTAGTCAATACTTGTCGATATGCTGTGCTGTGATTTCTACCTGTCTTGTCACATGTAGGTTTTTCCACCTCAAGATCAGGTACATGTTCATCTATATTTTCTTCCAGTACATTTCACAGTTTTGTGCTTTTCATTTTTATATCAATTAGAAATTGAACTTAGGTCACACTCCCTCCCCCCGTCTTGCACTCATGGTCAACTGTCCCGACACTCAGGTTTAACTAACCCTTCCCTATCTCACTGATATGAAATGCTGCCACTGTACTGGAAACTGTTACACACATTTGGCTGCATTTTAGAACTTTCGCATTGATTCACTGATTACTTACATCTGTGAAAGGCCCATGTTATGCTAATTAATGCAGCATTAAATACTTTTTGTTATCTCCTGGAATACGGCCCTGCTGATTAGTCTTATTTAAACTGCTGTGTCTTAAGTCTTCATTTCCTATAATTTTTTTCATATTCCCCCAAATGCCTTAGGAATGTGACACTAATTCCTCAAGAGCCAGCATCATTGCACATTCTTCCCACACAGAGGATGGGATACCATTTGTTACAGTTCACAGATGTGGAATGTTGTTTAGTGATGTTTATGCTATTCTTTATATGGCTATGACGTTTTCTTTTTTATTGGAGTATGATTTCTTTACAGGGTTCTGTTGGTTTCTGCTGTGCAATAAAGTGAGTCAGCCGTATGTATACACACAGCGCCTCCCTCTTAGACGTCCCACCCACTCCCCCATCTAGGTTATCATAGAACATCGAATTCAGCTGCCTGGCTATTCAGCAGGATCTCACTACCTACCTATTTTATACATGGGAGTGTGTTTATGTCAAAGCTCATCTCCCAGTTCACCTCACCTTCCCCTTCCTCCTTAGGTACTTCATTTTGTTTTTATAAATAGGATTTTTCTATGTACATTCTTAATTGGTTACCTCTGATGTCTACAAAGGGGACACTGATTTTCTTTTATATTCTTGTATCATATATAGCTAGACTACTAAATTCTCCCTGTTTTTTAAATTTTGTAGGTAACTATCTTAGTTTTTATCTTCTGCAGGTAATAGTTTTGGTTTCCCTGTCCGTTGGTACACTGCTTATTTTGTTACTTTCTCTAATTGCACTGGCTAGCACTAATAGATGGAGAAGGCAGTGGCAGCCCACTCCAGTGTTCTTGCTTGGAGAATCCCGGGGACGGGGGAGCCTGGTGGGCTGCCGTCTACGGGGTCGCACAGAGTCGGACACGACTGAAGCGGCTCAGCAGCAGCAGCAGCACTGATAGAACATGCTAAATTGGCTGCGATAAGTGGCAATGAAAGACATTCTTTTCTTGTTCCTAACATTAATATATCATGATGGCTATTGTTTGAAGCATTTTTTCATCATGTTAAAAAGTATCCTTTAATTTCAATTTTATTACTTAAAAAATCATCAAAAATAGTGTGCCACCAAGCATTCTTCCACAGTACTGAGATAAGCGTAAGCTTTGTCTCCTTAGCCTGTGACACCCCATGCGGTTTCAGTGATGATGGAGCGTAAGCTTTGTCTCCTTAGCCTGTGGTTTCTCGCCTGGAGAATCCCAGGGACGGGGGAGCCTGGTGGGCTGCCGTCTACGGGGTCGCACAGAGTCGGACACGACTGAAGTGGCTCAGCAGCAGCAGCAGCACTGATAGAACATGCTAAATTGGCTGTGATAAGTGGCAATGAAAGACATTCTTTTCTTGTTCCTAACATTAATATATCATGATGGCTATTGTTTGAAGCATTTTTTCATGTTAAAAAAGTATCCTTTAATTTCAATTTTATTACTTCAAAAATCATCAAAAATAGTGTGCTACCAAGCATTCTTCCACAGTACTGAGATAAGCGTAAGCTTTGTCTCCTTAGCCTGTGACGCCCAATGCGGTTTCAGTGATGATGGAGCGTAAGCTTTGTCTCCTTAGCCTGTGATGTCCAATACGATTTCAGTGATGATGGAAATGTTCTATGTTTGTTGGTCCAGTGTGGCAGCCACTATCCAAGCGTGTGGCTGCTGAAAACTTGACATATGACTAATGAGACAGAGAACTGCTTTTTAAATTGTATTCAGTGAATTTAAATAGACACACGCGGCTCGTGGCTTCCACTACAGCCTTAGGCATATTAAAATGGTGATTTAACTGAGTTGTATTTTTCCTCCTTTACCTTTGTTAATATAGGGTATCAGAGTGAGTGAGCCTAATGAGCATTTTTTTAACCTGGTCTGAAGCGGTTTAAACAGCGTAGGGATTCTTTGTCCTTTGGGTATGTGAAAGATTAAAGATCTGAAGGGGCCCAGATGCTTTCGTGGACTTTGAGAAGACATGTCTTAGGCAACTTATTCCTTTAATGCACCAGAATAAGGAAGAGGGGCCTTCAAAGTAACCACAGAGAAAAGTCAGGAAAGTATGGGAAAAGGAACACATCAGTTACAGACACGGGCTGGGTGAGGAGGGCAGAGTCCAAGGTCGGGGAAGACTAGGGGCTGAGAAAGGGCTTCGACTGGGCCCCGAGGCGTAGCTGCCAAGACAGACCAGTGGAGCAGGAGGCAGACGGAAGGGTGTGCGGCGGGTGGATCATTTGAAATTGAGGGAGCAAGATGTGCCAGCATTTAGCAGGGCGCTGGGGCCAAAGGAAAGGCTTCTGTGTTTTTTGTTTGTTCTTGCTTTCGCTTTGTTTGTTTCCACGTGGTGCTAACCCTACTGACATTCCAAGCAGAAGCCAGGGAACAGAAAGGGAGTAGCTGAGGCAGCTCCAGGAGCTGGGGGCAGAGGAAAGGTCCAGAGGACCCGGAGGCGAGGTACTTGGAGGCGAGGACCCGGAGAGGGAAGACAGGGCGGCTGTGAATCAGGTAAGTGCAGGGATGGGGGAGGTGACGCCTGGCAGCCTCGAGGCTTCTGGGAGGAAGCAGGCGAACTCATTCCAAGGCCTGGGGTCTTGGAGGGGAGTGAAGGCTTGATGAGCTGCCTAACAGTTTCTGTACGTTTTGGGGTTTGGGGTCCTCTGGAGTGCAGCCCTGTGTTCTGACGGGAAGCCGAGAATAATCACACTCCTCACAGTAAATACCCAACTCCCCAGTCGCTGGTCGCACAAGCCAACTTCAGGGAGACATTATATCTGCCTGGGGCTAAATCAGAGGCTATATGGCCCCCTCTTCCTACTTAAATTCCCAAAACAGTCTGCAAGGAAAGCTGTTTGGAAGCTCCACAAGGCCTCTGTCACTCAGGAGCTAGCCTCCCAGGGACATCCTCCTGGTCAGTTTGGAGGGGAGCTGTCCGAGAGGTCTATCAGTATGCCTGGTGGTCCCTGGAACAAATGTGTTCTATGCAGGACATTTGTTAGGAGGCTCACAGCGAACACAGACCAAGATGCTCCAGCCTGTGCCCTCCAACACTGGCTAGCATCTGTCTTCCCCCCAGGGCCACAAGTGTCCCCCATAAACAGCAGGAGGTCAGGCCTGGCCCAGGGGTCAGAGGCTTTCACGTTGCGGGGATGGTCTACCGGGCATTGGGCATTGGGACAGGGCCTGGGCCAGCTCACTGGTCACTCACTTTGACAGAAGTCAAAGTGCTGGTTCCACCACGTGGGAGAGGGTGCTGGAACCTTCGCCCAGGCCCTGCCCCAGTATCCTTTACAGGGGGTGCTGCCACTGGGGAGAAAAACCGAACAGCAACTTATCTAACACACAATTCTGTTCACTCTGTAAACATGAAATGGACGCATTTTTGTTTGTTTCCTAATTGGTATATTTGGTGAATCATCTCTCAGTAAATCAACCTTGCTGCTGGTGAACCAGCCTTGAGCGCACACATTGTGTCCATCTGATGTGTATTCGGGGTGGGAAAGTTCTTTCCAAGTAATGAATGTGTTTGGTTCTTGGTTTCACCATTTTTTCCCCTCTATTGACTTTGTTCTCTCAATGACCTCGGGAAGGTTTTGAGCTGGCCCATCTATTTGCCCTCTCTTTTGGAGTGTGTCAAAGACATCACAAACTCATCTGATTGCTGTACATCTGAAACTAACACAGCCTTGTAAATCAACTATATTTCGATAACGATTAAAAAAACCCTGCTCACCTGAACAACTGCGCACACATTGTGTCCATCTGATGTGTATTCGGGGTGGGAAAGTTCTTTCCAAGTAATGAATGTGTTTGGTTCTTGGTTTCACCATTTTTTCCCCTCTATTGACTTTGTTCTCTCAATGACCTCGGGAAGGTTTTGAGCTGGCCCATCCATTTGCCCTCTCTTTTGGAGTGTGTCAAAGACATCACAAACTCATCTGATTGCTGTACATCTGAAACTAACACAGCCTTGTAAATCAACTATATTTCAATAACAATTAAAAAAACCCTGCTCACCTGAACAACCCCTGAGCCGCTCAGTTTATTACAGGCCCCCGCTCAGCACTCAGCTGAGGGCCAGTGTCTGCATTCAGGCAGTTGTGATTCAGAGACTAGAGACCCAGGAACTGGGAGCGTCCATGAGGACCCTAAGGGACCGCGCAGAAACGCTAGTGTGCTACAGAGACTGGAATATTGTTGCAGGAAACGGATGGTTAACATTGAAATTGGTTAAATGCAGAGATTAACACTGAGATGAGGCCAGGAAGAAGGAGGTTTATGATTTTTAAAATGTCTTCAGTTTCATAAGACTGCTGGTGTTTTAGCCAATGCACTCTACAGAACCAACGTCAGTGTCCAAACGTCAAACAGTCTGTATTCTGAGCCCTGCCCTTCCTAAGTCTCAGCCCCACCTGAGTGGAACGTGAACCTTGAGGACCCTAAGGGACCGCGCAGAAACGCTAGTGTGCTACAGAGACTGGAATATTGTTGCAGGAAATGGATGGTTAACATTGAAATTGGTTAAATGCAGAGATTAACACTGAGATGAGGCCAGGAAGAAGGAGGTTTATGATTTTTAAAATGTCTTCAGTTTCATAAGACTGCTGGTGTTTTAGCCAATGCACTCTACAGAACCAACGTCAGTGTCCAAACGTCAAACAGTCTGTATTCTGAGCTCTGCCCTTCCTAAGTCTCAGCCCCACCTGAGTGGAACGTGAACCCGAGGGCTCTAGTCTCATGGAGCCGCACGACCACATGCCTGGGTCCTGCTCCCGGGGGGTCAGGGGGACACTAGGGAAAAGGCTTGTCACAGGCAGAGGTGGCTTCAGCTCTTGCTGCACGGATAATCAACGACACCAAGCAAGAGACAAGCACATTGCTGTTCCCACGAACGCCCTTCACTCAGCCCCGCGGCTCATCTTTTCCAAGCGCATCACCAGCGGGCCGGTGCGCACAGGAGGAGCTAACACAGGAGCACTTCCAGGGCACCAGCATCCTCGCCTTGGCTCTGGCGTGGATTCTCCCAACGACCACCTCACCGCACGCGGACACTTCCAAGGACCACGTCCTGCGCTGCTAATGAGAGTGACAGCAGCTGGGCTGCCTGGAGGGGCTGTGACCCCCAGACAGGAAAGACCAGGCGGGCTCTATCGCCAAGAGCGTGTGGCCCTGGCCCTGGGTGCAGCCTCCAGGCTGAGGCAAAGACAGGAGACACGAGGCAAGGCAGGCGCCTGCCCCAGTCAGCACCAGGACAATGCCCAGGGCTGGCTCTGGGTCCTGATCCTGGGGTTGTGGCAACTGATGGGAGTCAGGGCTCCAGACACCAGTGGGGTGAAAGCTGCTTCATAATGAAAACCCTGGGGGTGACCTGCAGCCCAGGACAGAACAGAGGGGAGGGGGGCTGTGCAGAGAAGCAGCAAGAAGCCTCCTGGTGCCCCTTGCCACCATCACCAGGGGGTGCTGGGCTCCACTGAACTTGTTTCACTGGACAGCTTGTCACACCTTGGCTCCCGAGCTCCAGGCCCAGCAGAGAGCTGTGTGCTTACTTTAGGCTGCAGGGTTTGGTGTGATTACAGCAGCCACGGCCTCTGTAGGTGGACACTCCCCCAGTCCTGTCTCGCTGGGCTCCCATCCAGTGTTGGGGGGGGAGCTGCCCGGTCCAGCTTGTGTCTAACAGGTCACCCAGTGTCCACAAATCTGTGTCCTGGTTCCCTCCTCACCTGCTCCGCCCTCAGCTTCCCCGGGTGAGGTGAGGACCCCTCCACACCCACAGTTACTCAGGCCCTGACTCTGGAGTGCTCCAGGCCCAGCAGAGAGCTGTGTGCTTACTTTAGGCCGCAGGGTTTGGTGTGATTATAGCAGCCACGGCCTCTGTAGGTGGACACTCCCCCAGTACTGTCTCGCTGGGCTCCCATCCGGTGTGTGTGGGGGGGCTGCCCGGTCCAGCTTGTGTCTAACAGGTCACCCAGTGTCCACAAATCTGTGTCCTGGTTCCCTCCTCACCTGCTCCGCCCTCAGCTTCCCCGGGTGAGGTGAGGACCCCTCCACACCCACAGTTACTCAGGCCCTGACTCTGGAGTCATCCGCGACCTCAACGCCACTCCTAAAATCAAGACCCCACAGCCAGCCCTTCAGCAAACTTGCTGGCTCCCCCTTGACAGCTCATCTGACTGCTGCTCAGTAGCCCGTCTTGTTACTCCCTTGCCTAAAGGCCTGCAGCCACGCAGGTCCACGTCCTGCTGGACCCTTGGCCTCGTGATTGCCTGCACCCGAGCTCTGACCTCCTCTCTGCCCTTTCAGGCCTTTCCCTTGGCCACTTCTCACCCACCTTGAGTCTTCACTTAACGTCTCCTTTGCAATAGGTCTGCCATTCCACAAAATACCCCGAGGCAACAAGGGAGCCCAGGAGACAGCTAAGCCTTGGAGATTTGGCAGAGGAAGAACATTTAATACCAAGGGAGCTTTAGCTCAGCCCCCGGGAGAGACCTGGAAGATGGTGCTGGGGCCTCCACAGTGAGGATGGGGTGCCCCCAGCTCTGCTGGGAAGAGGTAAAAATCTGCCTTTGTCCTGAAAGCCCTTGATCCCGGCTTCTGGGTGTTGCAGATCAGCATCAAGACTTTCCCTCTTCATCACCTTTATTCATGAAGGCTGTGGTCTTAGCATTAGCAGAGAATGTCACCCTGGCGCTGGATCAAGCTGAAATAAAACTACTGAGGGAAGTCAGAGCTTCTTGTTTTAATTAAGGGGGAACTGAGGTCAGAAAGCACGTGACTTTCGTCCAGTGTCCTCCACTGAGTTACTGCCGTCTGCCCGCCCAGAGACCCGCAAGGGGCCAGCGCCTCCAGAGGATGCTGGGACCACGCTGCAAGGGTCCCGCCACACACACTTACTCTAGTCTTTCCTCTTCTTTCCTTCGAAGGTCGAAGTCTCGTTGAACCACCTCCCAGACGTGCTTGGCCTCTTCATCCGTGAGCTTGGAAAGATCCAGTGTCTTCCCCATCTCTGCTGCTCCTCAAGGTCACACCTGGAGTAACACAGGGCCCAGCGGTCAGCCCAGGAAGCCCATGCGGGTGCCGGCCGAGTCACAAAGGAAGACAACGCAGAAAACACCGATTTCCCAGGAGCTAGACCTGGGCTAGGTTGTTTTTGAAAACAGGCAAATGTGTGTCTGGAAACACGCACAGTCAAAATAAGGGAACCCACATGCAGAGTCCCACAGCTCAGCGTGGGAATTCAGATGACACTGCACCCCTTCTGGACACTCAAGATCTCAATTCACATCAAGAGGACAAAGGAAGGAAAACCCAGCGGTCACAAACCAAGAGAAGCAGAGCTTTGCCACCTTTTTCGCTACTCAGGGTGCACTCCGCGGACCAGCAGCATCTCCGGGAGCCCGTGAGAAACGCAGACTCCCAGGCCCGGGCCCTCCTGATTCAGAATCTGCGTTCTGACAAGGTCCTCGAGGGGTCCTCCTCCTGCCTCCCCTCCCCTAGCATGCCCATCCCTTGAGAGTGTCTTCACACTTGCTAACAGCTAGCGGAGCATCATTCCATAATCGTGATGACCGCGACCTCCCCCTGGCACTCGGGGACACATTTTGGTGCCCCCTGCTCTGGTCTGCAGCAGGTGGACCACAGACCCTTGGCCAGAGACCACAGTTGCTGCACTCAGTCCAGCTCTGCTCTGGCGGGACGGGCTTGGGGGGCAGATTCTGTCTGGGTGACGGGATCCTGGTGGGAATCGACAGCTCAGGAACCTCTATGTGACTTCAGCGAGTCTTCATGAAGGATGGAAACCCGCTTTTCAGGAACATCAGAGAAGGGACCAAGTCTGTCTGGTTTCACTGGGAAGCCTTAAACACCAACCAAAGATGCAAATCTGCTTCTGAATTCTGAGCAGCATCTCCATTCACTGACACTGACCTCCTGAAAGCGATCTGTGTGCAAATGCAAACACTTGCTCTGTGCTAGAAAGCAAGTTGCTGTACAAGAGGCTAATTATGAAGTGTCATTTTCTGAGTAACACTCAGATACCACTTAAAGTGAAAGTGGCCACAGAGATCCATGGCTGTCAAAATATGCCTTAAAATAGGTGAAAAATAATTTCTAATTTTTTTTTTGCACTGACCCTCTCAACATTTCCAAACTCAAGCATTGCGCTATGAATGTTTTATTAAGAGGATGCCCTGATGGGTCAGAATCCTTCAAACTATTTTCTTTACACTTGAACTGAGATTTCTGGACGTGAAAACATTAAACTCAAACTGACTCTTGATGCTTCTCCGGAGCACATAGTTTCTGTTTGTCTTTAAAAAAAGGAACAAAAAGTCATCTGATGGATGCCTGTACACTTGCTCTGTGCTAGAAAGCAAGTTGCTGTACAAGAGGCTAATTATGAAGTGTCATTTTCTGAGTAACACTCAGATACCACTTAAAGTGAAAGTGGCCACAGAGATCCATGGCTGTCAAAATATGCCTTAAAATAGGTGAAAAATAATTTCTAATTTTTTTTTTGCACTGACCCTCTCAACATTTCCAAACTCAAGCATTGCGCTATGAATGTTTTATTAAGAGGATGCCCTGATGGGTCAGAATCCTTCAAACTATTTTCTTTACACTTGAACTGAGATTCCTGGACGTGAAAACATTAAACTCAAACTGACTCTTGATGCTTCTCCAGAGCACATAGTTTCTGTTTGTCTTTAAAAAAAAGGAACAAAAAGTCATCTGATGGATGCCTGGGGTTTACTCATCTTTGCTTTTTACTGTCGTTGAGAAAATTTATCATAAGAAGAACATTCATTTGAAATTCTATTTTCAGAGCAGATGAAAGCCGTGACTATCAGCTGATTAGTCAGCATTCTCTCTCCTCTCCTAAAGGAAAAGTCACAATTTCAGCCTTCATTTCAAGAAACTTAACTTGTGAGGTGTGAGGGAGAAAAATAAAACAAAAAGAAACCAGTATATTTTTCTTGCCATGCAAGCTTACTTGTCTTAGAGTGGGTCAGTGACTGATGACCCATGGAGGAATGGCCCACCAGGGGTCAGAACCCCTGCCTGGAGGCTTCACACCCAGAGGACGCACCCCCCACCCCTCTCAAGCCTGTCTCTTTTATTTGATGCTTCTTTCTAACAAGGATGGCACCTGGCTTCCTGGCTCAGACAGCAAAGCCAATCCCAGCCTGGGGACTGGTGATACTGGACCAGGGAGTCACCTCCGGAGAGGGGGGTGCCTGCCAGGTAAGGAACAAAAAGTCATCTGATGGATGCCTGGGGTTTACTCATCTTTGCTTTTTACTGTCGTTGAGAAAATTTATCATAAGAAGAACATTCATTTGAAATTCTATTTTCAGAGCAGATGAAAGCCGTGACTATCAGCTGATTAGTCAGCATTCTCTCTCCTCTCCTAAAGGAAAAGTCACAATTTCAGCCTTCATTTCAAGAAACTTAACTTGTGAGGTGTGAGGGAGAAAAATAAAACAAAAAGAAACCAGTATATTTTTCTTGCCATGCAAGCTTACTTGTCTTAGAGTGGGTCAGTGACTGATGACCCATGGAGGAATGGCCCACCAGGGGTCAGAACCCCTGCCTGGAGGCTTCACACCCAGAGGATGCACCCCCCACCCCTCTCAAGCCTGTCTCTTTTATTTGATGCTTCTTTCTAACAAGGATGGCACCTGGCTTCCTGGCTCAGACAGCAAAGCCAGTCCCAGCCTGGGGACTGGTGATACTGGACCAGGGAGTCACCTCCGGAGAGGGGGGTGCCTGCCAGGGATGGGGTGGGGAAGACACCCAGGCTGGCTGCCCGCTGCCTGGAGTGAGGCCGGGCAGAAGCTGCTGAGATGTGAACAGAGAGAGATGGCCAGGGCACAGTGCCTCAAGGGAACCAGGGCATCATGGCTTAGCACCATCTCGGAGGTTCCAGGGGTGACCCTGAGCTGTTGAGTGAAAGTGTTCATCTCTCAGTCGTGTCCAACAGCTTGTGACCAGCCCCACCCCACACACCCCAAGGACTTTAGCCCGCCTCTGTCCATGGGACTCTCCAGGCAAGAATACTGGAATGTGAGAAATGGACCATAAAGAAAGCTGAGCACTGAAGAACTGATGCTTTTGAACTGTGGTGTTGGAGAAGACTCTTGAGAGTCCCTTGGATTGCAAGGAGATCCAACCAGTCCATCCTAAAGGAAATCAACCCTGAATATTCACTGGAAGGACTGATGCTGAAGCTGAAACTCCAATACTTTGGCAACCTGACTTGAAGAGCTAACTCACTGGAAAAGACCCTGATGCTGGGAAAGATTGAAGGCAGGAGGAGAAGGGGACGACAGAGGATGAGATGGTTGGATGGCATCGCTGACAAAATGGACATGAATTTGAGCAAGCTCTGGGAGCTGGTGATGGACAGGGAGGCCTGGCGTGATGCGATTCATGGGGTCGCAAAGAGTCGGACATGACTGAGTGGCTGAACTGAACTGAATATTCCATTGTATACATGTACCGCATTTTCTTTATCCATTTCTCTGTTGATGGACATTTAGGTTGCTAAAGCTTTTGAAAAACTATCTTTAGAGAATAACCTTAAACTGAATGGCGAATATGCTTGATTTCAGCAACCAAAGGGCATAAACCGAAAGACACTGGCGACTGGGACATGAGCTGTTAGCACTCTTCTGGCCTGCGTCAGGCTGGTACAGTGATGGGGGCCTTGGGATGTGGCAGAAGGTCCTGCCAGATACTCTGTCAGCTACAGCCAAGCGCAAGGACCCTGGATTCATGGCGGGGACAGCCTTTCAGCCATGGTCTTCTCTCCCACCATTCTCCACTTTGTTCACCAAGACCCTGGTCTCCACCAGGTATCCCCCCAACCACCACAGTCGGGGGGAACATGGGAGCAGAGCCTGACCTGGGTCTGCCTAAATGCCCTACTAACATGGGTCACTCCTGACCCACAGAGCGGACAGGGTTCTGACCTGCCCTGGTCCGGGGGAACTTCCCAGGGCATGCGTACCAGGGAGGGCAGACTCCCCAGGCTCTATCTGCCCCTGGTTCCACTTGGGTGTAGATAGCGCCTAGTCATGAGCTTCCTGAACAAAATACTTTCAATTTGTGCCTGGTCCAGGGCTCAGATTTAATCACATTGTTAATCTTTGAGTCTGTTAGCCCTCCCTAGTCATTTATAAGTTATAATGGAGAAAAGAGAACGTTACATGGAAGTTAATGTGTTGGAAAGAGACAGTGGAACTGGTTTTACAAAGTGGGTAGCCTGAGCCCAGATCACTGCATTTCAGCCGTGGCTCATCTGTGTCTGTTAAAGATTTGAGTTCATATTTTGACCCCATTAAGGGTTGAGCTTCCTGAACAAAATACTTTCAATTTGTGCCTGGTCCAGGGCTCAGATTTAATCACATTGTTAATCTTTGAGTCTGTTAGCCCTCCCTAGTCATTTATAAGTTATAATGGAGAAAAGAGAACGTTACATGGAAGTTAATGTGTTGGAAAGAGACAGTGGAACTGGTTTTACAAAGTGGGTAGCCTGAGCCCAGATCACTGCATTTCAGCCGTGGCTCATCTGTGTCTGTTAAAGATTTGAGTTCATATTTTGACCCCATTAAGGGGAAACTTGGGCTGGAGGGGCCCCCTGAGCCTGGGAACAAAGGCAAGAATGAGTCGTCACTGCCTGAGCTGATAAACTTTCCAGCAAGCCCAAGTTCCTCTTCAATGCCTTACTAACAATGGCAGGAATGGGCTCTGACTCAGAATCAGGTGGGTGACCTTACCGATAAAGGTACAGGCACATTCAGGGGAAAGGCCCAGCTGCTAGCTGGGGGCAGGGGGGCCGTGCATTAACCCTTTGTGGCTGCTTCTCAAATGCTGTCCTCAGAGCGGGGCTGTGTGGTTACTTCTGCAGGCAGGGCTGGCTTCCCAGACACGCAACCAACCCCTCAACCTTCCTCAGCTGCAACATGAGCACGTTTCCACCCCGGAGGCACCCCGCCCCTGCAGGTGCTCTGAGATCACCCCAGCAGCTTGGGCCCTGCCACTTGCCTCCCTCCTGCTCCATCTCTCCACTCTCTCAGCTCCCTGGGGAGCTGCTGGAACCTTGTTTCTACATGGACATCCTTCCACACTTGCACGAAATCCTTGGCTACAGACTCCAGAGCAAGGACAGAGCCCCAGGTGATGCTGCGGGACAAGGATGCCCTGAGGGTCAGGGGCTGGGCTCCAATCCCGGTTCAGGCACCAGCTGGCCCCCACGACTGGGGACCAGTCCCTTTTCTCTGCCAGTCTCAGAGTTTGCAGCTGTGCCATGACTTCTCCGGCCCTCTCCAGCCTTGGGTGACGCCAGGATGTCGGAATTAGAGGGAGAGGTCATAGGGTGGGTGCAGGGGAGGGGGCCTCATCCTCCAGAGATTGCTTCTGCAAAGAATGAGACAGGCAGCTCCCAAACGCTGACCAGATGGCAGGGGCGGGGGCCCCCATAAGCCATCACCATGCTGCCATCCGAGGGCACCAAAGCCACCGTTCTGAGTACCCTACGGGGCTCTGGCTCCTCTTCACCAACCCGCAAGCCTCCCCCTGAGCTTCCCTTAACGTTTCAGTCACTCCTGCCTTAATCAATAAGGCCCCATGCCTGCTAGCCTGTGTGCCTGGACCAGTCCTCAGTCACTCCTGCGGGGCAACTACCACTGCGTCCAGAGTTTGGATGCAGGGGGAGCACAGGGACCTAGGACTGGTGCTTGGATTCTAAGGCATGAGGCCCTGGATCTCCAGGTACGGGGCTTTTGCCCGAGAAAGCTGGGTCTTGCTGAGGCCTAGTGGAGCGGCCGACAGAGGGCTAGATGGTAAAAGATGGACGTGAGTGGCTGAACCCAGGTGCCAACGTCACTGCTCCACCGCCACGGTCTTTAAGCCTGACCGTCTCCCTGGGCTTCATGGCGATGGGCACTGCTGCCTTTGCACCCAGTGGGCCAGTGGGGGCCTCACCACCCCCTTTATCACTCCAGCCTTTCAGAAGGAAATATGTAACTAAGATGGAAAAAAATCAAAACACATAAAAATGCAAAGGTCTCAGGCCAGCTGCAAATGGAGTGGGGTTCTTCTGAACACATGGTTGAGGTGTGTAGGACACAGGTGTCTGAGCTTGGGAGACCGGAGGGTCTTTGTAAGCAGGTCTGGCTCAGGCCTCCCAGGTGGTGCTCCTGTGAAGAGGAGACCCCAGAGACAAATGTTCGACTCCTGGTGGGTTGGGAAGGTCCCCTGGAGGAGGGCTCGGCAACTCCCTCCAGTATTCCTGCCTGGAGCACCCCATGGACAGAGGAGCCTGGCGGGCCACAGCTGAAGCATTCCTCACTTTCTGGCCCAGGCAGGGGCCAGTGACCACCACCTGACTCCCTTCACCTGCATATCTGTCCCCCGGCCCTGTGGGCTGGTCTGGGGGCCTGTCAGCAAACAACATTCCAATACAAGCGGGGCTTTCAGGGGCCCCCAATCCAGGACACCTCCTCCCATGCCAGGATGCCCCAGGGCACTCTCTCTGGCAGGAGTCGCTCCCCAAACAGCCTCGGCCGAAGTGACCTGTCCAGCTTAGTCTCCTCGGAGGGGCAGGCTCAGCCCGTCTGCAGGGCTATCGCCAACAGGACTTCTGATGGAAACCCCACCGATTTGCCCAACCAGGTGAAGCCTGGCTTTGGGGTTCAGTTGGGGGGTGGGTTGGGGAGGGGGCTGGGCGCCTCCTTCTCATCAGGCAGGAGGGACCGAGGCCTGTTGGGGGCGTTTTCACACCGCGGACCCGCCCACCGCCCCGGTTCTCCCTGAACTCACCGACTCCGTTCCCAGGGGTGTTGGCCCTGGCCGCCGGGACTCCAGGGTTGCCCGCTCTGGTCCTGCCAGGGAGAGCGAGGCGACGGGCCGGGCTCGGGGCTCTGAGGCCAGGAGGGCCGATCGGCCGGGCAGGGCGCAGGGCGGCGGGAGGGCGAGGTCCGGGCGCCCGCGGGGATCACGAGGGCCGCGCCCGCCCCGCCCAGCTCCGGGAGCGGCGAGCACCTCCGGGTGCGGGCGGCGGGCGGGGCGAGCACCCGGGCGCCCGCGCGGGAGGCGCCAGCGCCGGGCAGAGACTATCGCTCCTCGCCCTCAGCCCGCTTGGCGGAGGAAGGCGGCGGCGGCGGGGAGCGCAGGGCCGGGCCCGCACCTGGGATGTCGGGCCGGTAACGCGCCGCCGCGGTGCGCCCTCGGCGCCGAGGGACCTGGGGGCCTTTCGCGCCCTCGGACCGCACGCTTTCTGACTTAATTCCCATCCCAGCTCTGCAGTTTACTCTGCTGTTTACTCCAGCTTCACAGAAGGGACACGGGGGCTCAGGAAGGCGCCTTCCCCAAAGCCGCCGACGCGTGGCAACGCCGGCGGGTAAGGGGGACTTTGGAGCGAGAAGCCCCAGCGCCAGGATCGACGCCGCGGGGAGGGTCCCGAGACCTCGCCCGTCCAGAAAAGTCG
>SJXQ01006030.1:522658-533023 GCA_006408695.1 Aepyceros melampus
CAGTTCAGTTCAGTTCAGTTCAGTCGCTCAGTCGTGTCCGACTCTTTGCGACCCCATGAATCGCAGCACACCAGGCCTCCCTGTCCATCACCAACTCCCGGAGTTCACTCAGACTCACGTCCATTGAGTCCGTGACGCCATCCAGCCATCTCATCCTTGGTCGTCCCCTTCTCCTCCTGCCCCCAATCCCTCCCAGCATCAGGGTCTTTTCCAGTGAGTCAACTCTTCGCATGAGCCGGCCAAAGTACTGGAGTTTCAACTTTAGCATCATTCCTTCCAAAGAACACCCAGGGGTGATCTCCTTTAAAATGGACTAGCGCACCTCAAATCCACAGGGCCCCAAGCACCACTAGCAGCTCCAGCCCACCGTGCCCGCTTGTCCTTCCCAAATCCCCTGTACATCAAGGGCGTCACCATCTTCTCTCTCCCTTCCGGACTAGGGCGCATCAGAGCCATGCTTGCCTTCTCCTTCTCACTTACGGAAAGAAGATCAAACAAGAAGTACATTCTTACTCCCAGAAACTACTTTTCCATATCTGTGAAATGGGAATACGAACATAAATAAATACATAAATGATCAGGGTTATTAGGTGACATTAATATCTCCATTTTGCAGAAGAGGAAATTAAACCTTACAGGATTGTTGTGACCTCACATTGGATAATTTATAAGGCGTTTTCAAAAGCCACGCAATTCTGCTTTGGTTAGAGTGTTGGTTGTCTGCTGTGCAAAGCACTGTAAGTGCATTTGGGTATTTCAGCCCCCCCAGGGTGGTAGCAGCTCTGGCCAAACACCGTCCACTGTGTGTGCGAACCCAGAAGTAGGGACCACTTACACTTAACCCAGAGTTTCCAGAAACCCTATGAACAATTCTTATGTTTTTCATTTCCTTACCATAAACTTTACAATTGCTTATAAAATGAACAGATCCCTTAAAAGTTGCTATCAGAACTGTAAATTGCTTAAGGCAAAAGTTTTGCGTTATCGCTTATTACAAGATTTTGAATATGTTCCACATACTATACAGTAGGTCCTTGTTGTTTATTATTTCATATACAGTGGTGTGTATATATTAATCCCAAACTTCTAATTTATCCCTCTCCTCCTCTCCTCTTCAGGAACCATGAGTTTGTTTTCTATGCCTATGAGTCTGTTTTATAAAAATAAGTTCATTTGTGTCCTCCTCTTAGACTCCACATATAAGTGATGTCATATGATATTTCTCTCTGTCTGATTTGCTTCACTTGGTATGATAGTCTCCAGGTCCATTCATGCTGCTGTGCATGGCAATAGTTCATTCTTTTTTATGGCTGAGTAATATTCTGCTGCATATAATACCATTTCTTCTTTTTTGTAAATTTATTTATTTTAATTGGAGGCTAATTATTTTACAATATTGTGGTGGTTTTGGCCATACATTGACATGAATCAGCCGTGGGTGGACATGTGTTCCCCATCCTGAGCCTCCCTCCCACCTCCCTCCCCATCCCACCCCTCTGGGTCATCCCAGTGCACCAGCCCTGAGCGCCCTGGCTCATGCATCAGACCTGGACTGGTGATCTGTTCCACACATGGTAATATACATGTTTCAATGCTGTTCTCTCAGATCACCCCACCCTCAGGGGATGGGGAGGGAGGTGGGAGGGGTCATGATGATGTGTTGACTAATCTAGAGCCAGACATCCTGGAATGTGAAGTCAAGTGGGCCTTAGAAAGCATCACTACGAACAAAGCTAGTGGAGGTGATGGAATTCCTGGTGAGCTGTTTCAAATCCTGAAAGATGATGCTGTGAAAGTGCTGCACTCAATTTGCCAGCAAATCTGGAAAACTCAGCAGTGGCCACAGGACTGGAAAAGGTCAGTTTTCATCCCAATTCCAAAGAAAGGCAATGCCAAAGAATGCTCAAACTACCGCACAATTGCACTCATCTCACATGCTAGTAAAGTAATGCTCAAAATTCTCCAAGCCAGACTTCAGCAATATGTGAACCGTGAACTCCCTGATGTTCAAGCTGGTTTTAGAAAAGGCAGAGGAACCAGAGATCAAATTGCCAACATCCGCTGGATCATGGAAAAAGCAAGAGAGTTCCAGAAAAACATCTATTTCTGCTTTATTGACTATGCCAAAGCCTTTGACTGTGTGGATCACAATAAACTGTGGAAAACTCTGAAAGAGATGGGAATACCAGACCACCTGACCTGCCTCTTGAGAAACCTGTATGCCGGTCAGGAACCAACAGTTAGAACTGGACATGGAACAACAGATTGGTTCCAAATTGGGAAAGGAGTATGTCAAGGCTGTATCTTGTCTCCCTGTTTATTTAATATATATGCAGAGTACATCATAAGAAACACTGGGCTTGATGAAAACAAGCTGGAATCAAGATTGCCGGGAGAAATATCAATACCCTCAGATATGTAGATGACATCACTCTTATGGCAGAAAGTAAGGAAGAACTAGAGAGCCTCTTGATGAAAGTGAAAGAGGAGAGTGAAAAAGTTGGCTTAAAGCTCAACATTCAGAAAATGAAGATCATGGCATCTGGTCCCATCACGTCATGTGAAATAGATAGGGAAACAGTGGAAACAGTGTCAGACTTTCTTTTTGAGGGGCTCCAAAATCACTGTAGATGGTGATTGCAGCCATGAAATTAAAAGATGCTTACTCCTCAGAAGGAAAGTTATGACCAACCTAGACAGCATATGTAAAGCAGAGACATCACTTTGCCAACAAAGGTCTGTCTAGTCAAGGCTATGGTTTTTCCTGTGGTCATGTATGGATGTGAGAGTTGGACTATAAAGAAAGCTGAGTGCCGAAGAATTGATGCTTTTGAACTGTGGTGCTGGAGAAGACTCTTGAGAGTCGCTTGGACTGCAAGGAGATCCAACCAGTCCAAGCTAAAGGAGATAAGTCCTGGGTGTTCATTGGAAGGACTGATTCTGAAGTTGAAACTCCAATACTTTGGCCACCTGATGCGAAGAAATGACTCATCTGAAAAGACCCTGATGCTGGGAAAGATTGAGGGCGGGAGAAGGGGCATATAGAAGATGAGATGGTTGGATGGCATCACCGACTCAATGAACATGAGTTTGGGTAAACTCTGGGAGTTGGTGATGGACAGGGAGGCCTGGTATGCTGCAGTTCATGGGGTTGCAAAGAGTCAGACACTGAGTGACTGAACTGACTGACTGACCTCTAAAACTACATAATAGTAAATTTGAGATAAATTAAAGATCTATTTGAAAAAATAAAACATTAGATTTACTAGAAAAAAATATGAGGGTATATTTAAAGATAGGAAAAGAAGTAAAAATAGGTCGAAGAAAGCACAAATACGACAATATAATTAATTTAGCATTACAATAAAAAGTAATTTTTTGTTATCATTAAGCTAAAGTAGGTCGACAGATTTGGCAGGGAAAGGTTGTGAAATACATCATGTATTGGGTATTAAGATGGATATTAAGCATATATTAAAATATCTCTTAAGTATATATGAATAAGACATCTAATAATATGAAAAAACAGCAAAAAGAAAATCTTAAAGTCTAATACATACATGAAAAGCTATTCAACTTCAACTGAGTTGAAAGTATAAACTAAATGACAAAACAATTGTTTCATATGCCCATTGACTGTTAATTATAAAGTTTGACTCAATTTCTGAAGGAAAAAAAACAAGAGTCAAAGGAAACAGAACTCTCATACCCTCCCTTGAGGAACGGAAACTGATAGAATCGTTTCGAGAGCAATTTGGCAAACACTATTCAGCACACTCCTACCTTAGGGCAGCAATGATACTTTCAGGTATGTCTGCTAGAGCAGAGGTCAGCAAGGTAAAGATTCCAGTCATCTGTGCCTGTGAATTAAGTTTTACTGACACACAGCAATGCTCATTCACTCATATACTGCTGTCTATGGTTGCTTTCTTGCTACAAAGGCAGAGTTGAGTAGTCGCAACAGACCACACGGTCCACAAAGTCTAAAATACTGACCACACAGCCATCTAAGAAAAGACTTTTGACCCAGAGAAACTTTTGTGCACGTTTATAGGATATGGATAAGTATGTTTATCACAGTTGTTTTAACAGTGAGAAATTATAACAACCTAAGTATCCATGAACCAGAAAACAGGTAAAGCTACACAGAACTATGTCATCTGTGTATTTATAAAACATTACAGCACTACAGAAGTATAAGTAACCTTCATCCTATCAATCCTCACTCCCAGAAAAAGCTCTTATGAACAACTCGATGCACATTTATCCAACCTTTTCTTACACTCATAGAGGAGAGTAGGGAGCACCATACTAGGTGCCCAAATTTGTGTTGAACAAGTAAAGAAACAAATAAATAAATAACCAAACTGTTAACGGAGATAGCTGGAGACTAATTCAAATAGGCATGGGCAAGAGTGGAGTTTGTTTCAGTTCCCCCTGAACTGTTCAACAGTCATTTGCATGTGTTTTATTGGTCATCTGCATTTTCTTTTCAATAAACTGAATGATTACATCCTCTGCCCATATAAGAAGAGTTGTCTTTTTCTTATTAGTTTGTAGAATTCTTACAGTACAGGGATATTAAACCTTTCTCCCTTGCTGTGTCACAAATAGTTTCCCATATGCTTTTTCCTGCAGGATGAATGCTTTTAAAATTTTACAAAATAAATCTGTGCCCTCCTATTGCTTTTGAGTTTCCAATCTTAATTAAGATCTCTCTTGTCCTATATTTTCTTATTACTTTTATTTTTTACATTTAGATATTTAACTCACCTGTAACTGTTCATGTGCAAGATGTCAGGGAGGGATCTAATTTAATTTCTGTACTACCAGATAGGGCTTCCCTGGTGGCTCAGTAGTAAAGAATCCGCCTGCCAATGCAGGAGATGTGGGTTCAATCCCTGGGTCAGGAAGATCCTCTGGAGAAGGAAATGGCAACCCACTCCAGTATCCTTGCCTGAGAAACCTCATGGACAGAGAAGCCTGATGGCCTACAGTTCACGGGGTTACAAAGAGCCGGACATGACTTAGTGACTAAAAGACAACTACCCCCCAAAAGGTCCCTAGTTATTATCTATGTGTTCACGGAGTTATTTACCACTCCCCACCCCACCCCGCCCCAAACTTGCAACTTTTATCATTAAAAGATTCCAGATTTTCTTACATCTTTTTCTAGTCTCTATTCTGTTCTATTTGCCTACGTCTAATCCTGTGCTATTAATATCATACTGTGATTACTGCAACACCTTACAGTAAATTTTACCAAATGGTAGGGTAAATCCTCACTCATAATTTTCTTAAATACTTTTGGAGATTCTTACTTTACACATTTACAAATAATTTTTCCGGGCTCTAAAAAAACTAAGATTATGACTGGAATCATATTTCTATATCAACTTTTAAAAGACAGACATTATTAGGATATTAAAACCTTCTCACCTAGGAATCTTATTTATTTTTAGCAACAGAGACGTCCGTGGTTTGTTGGAAGGGGGATCTTACACACCTGCAACAAGGCCCTGGAGTGACCCGCTACACATGTGATGGGCGGCAGGCAGGACATGCAGCAGGCTTCCCTCT
Organism: Aepyceros melampus; assembly: GCA_006408695.1. Classification (NCBI taxonomy): domain Eukaryota; kingdom Metazoa; phylum Chordata; class Mammalia; order Artiodactyla; family Bovidae; genus Aepyceros; species Aepyceros melampus. The sequence goes on from SJXQ01006030.1 coordinate 528,239, forward strand.
CGGGTGGAAGGGGAGATTGCCAGTTATAGAGTGAGGTCAGGTTGACTCATTAGCTACTGGGAAAACCAGCAGAGGGGGAAAGCCCTTCAGTGCCCCAGTGATAAGCACAGTCAATAGCTGGGGCCAGGGGCAAGTGTGTGGGAAGGTCAGTCTTGTATGCAGGGTGCAGAGGAAGCAGGCACTCAGGATGTACAGACAGCAAGAGAACAGCCGGCTTGAGTGGTCTGACTACTCACTTCACTCCTCCATTCCCTGCAGGACCCTTACCATCTTAGTTGGCCTCTCTTTTGCAAATCTGTGCCCTCCTATTGCTTTTGAGTTTCCAATCTTAATTAAGATCTCTCTTGTCCTATATTTTCTTATTACTTTTATTTTTTACATTTAGATATTTAACTCACCTGTAACTGTTCATGTGCAAGATGTCAGGGAGGGATCTAATTTAATTTCTGTACTACCAGATAGGGCTTCCCTGGTGGCTCAGTAGTAAAGAATCCGCCTGCCAATGCAGGAGATGTGGGTTCAATCCCTGGGTCAGGAAGATCCTCTGGAGAAGGAAATGGCAACCCACTCCAGTATCCTTGCCTGAGAAACCTCATGGACAGAGAAGCCTGATGGCCTACAGTTCACGGGGTTACAAAGAGCCGGACATGACTTAGTGACTAAAAGACAACTACCCCCCAAAAGGTCCCTAGTTATTATCTATGTGTTCACGGAGTTATTTACCACTCCCCACCCCACCCCGCCCCAAACTTGCAACTTTTATCATTAAAAGATTCCAGATTTTCTTACATCTTTTTCTAGTCTCTATTCTGTTCTATTTGCCTACGTCTAATCCTGTGCTATTAATATCATACTGTGATTACTGCAACACCTTTACAGTAAATTTTACCAAATGGTAGGGTAAATCCTCACTCATAATTTTCTTAAATACTTTTGGAGATTCTTACTTTACACATTTACAAATAATTTTTCCGGGCTCTAAAAAAACTAAGATTATGACTGGAATCATATTTCTATATCAACTTTTAAAAGACAGACATTATTAGGATATTAAAACCTTCTCACCTAGGAATCTTATTTATTTTTAGCAACAGAGACGTCCGTGGTTTGTTGGAAGGGGGATCTTACACACCTGCAACAAGGCCCTGGAGTGACCCGCTACACATGTGATGGGCGGCAGGCAGGACATGCAGCAGGCTTCCCTCTCGGGTGGAAGGGGAGATTGCCAGTTATAGAGTGAGGTCAGGTTGACTCATTAGCTACTGGGAAAACCAGCAGAGGGGGAAAGCCCTTCAGTGCCCCAGTGATAAGCACAGTCAATAGCTGGGGCCAGGGGCAAGTGTGTGGGAAGGTCAGTCTTGTATGCAGGGTGCAGAGGAAGCAGGCACTCAGGATGTACAGACAGCAAGAGAACAGCCGGCTTGAGTGGTCTGACTACTCACTTCACTCCTCCATTCCCTGCAGGACCCTTACCATCTTAGTTGGCCTCTCTTTTGCAATATCCCTGGCGTCATTGCAACCAGATAACACAAACACAACACAGACAGCCACACAGCCTTCTCTACTTTCAAGGCCACATAGTGTGTCCTTTAGCAATTTTATATTTTTCTTCATGTGGGTCTGTTTTTGGTATTTTAAACTTTCCTGTCATTATGAAGAGATCCTTCTATCCAATTGCCATTTCCAAATGGTGCTCTGCTCTGCTAAGTCACTTCAGTCGCGTCCGACTCCGTGCGACCCCATAGACGGCAGCCTACCAGGCTCCCCCGTCACTGGGATTCTCCAGGCAAGAACACTGGAGTGGGGTGCCATTTCTTCTCCAACGCATGAAGGTGAAAGTGAAAGTGAAGTCGCTCAGTCGTGTCCGACCCTCAGCGACCCCACGGAGTGCAGCCTCCCAGGCTCCTCTGTCCATGGGATTTTCCAGGCAAGAGTACTGGAGTGGGGTGCCATTGCCTTCTAGCCATTGCTAATAGAGAAACACTAATTTAACTCCAGTCAACTTACTGAGCTCTCTCATTAGCTAAAATACTTTTTGGCTCTTTGCCATGGCTTCTCTAGGTACACAACTATATAATTCACAAATGACAATTATTTGGTCTCTTCCCTCCTAGTTGGAAAATAGTGCAGTAAACAACTTGTTTTCTTTCTACCTGAATTAGTGGAAACTCCAAACAAAGTTAAGTAATAGTGATGACAGCAAGCAGCAAACCATGTTAACGACTGCAATGGTAATAATCTAATTATTTCTCTATTTTCTCAATCTAATATAACGTTGGCTTCTGTTTCTGGTACATAATTATTTTTTTTAAAAAACTTTTACTCTATTTTTATTTTACTTGGAATTTTTATCCATCTTTTTTCCTTGCAAAGGAGGTACCACATTTTTTTCTCATGGCCTCAGGCCTTCTTGGAATTCACTTCCATGTTCATTAGCTGGCCATTCTAGTCTTACATGCTGAGTCACTCAAGCAGAGTTACAAGGGAAAGAATTACTATGACAATTATTTTCATTATTCCCATTACCTAATTATTAATATTTGTAACAGCTGCATACTACTAATTTAATAACTACCCAAATGATGGACACTGAAATTGTCTCTCTCTGTAAGTGTCTTACAAATAGTGTTGCAATGAATATCATAAAATCTATACTTATATTCTTGCTGCTTTAAGTAGACATTCCTGGAGGACATATTCTGAGAGCCTTACAGAATTACTAGGTCAGAGGGTACAAACATTTTAACTCTGACAGGTAGTGCTACAGAGTCCTTCAGGATTGTACCAGTCTATTCTTACAACAGGCAGATGACAACGCTTCATATTACAATCTCTCCAATCTCACCAGTATTACATGACACTCAACTTTAAAGCTTTTGCCAGTCTGATAGGCAGAAAATTAACCAACCAAACAATAAACCACCACCACTAACAAAAATATTATTTTATGTTACTTTTCCCTAATGACTAGTGATGTTTAAGTATCTTTTCACAATTACTTATTAACCACTTGTACTTTTGTGATGGGACTACTCACACCTTTTGATTATCTTTCTCTTGGTTGTCTTGTTTTCAATTGATTTGTAGGTGCTCCCTATATATTAGGGATATTAACTCCTCATATGTACTACAAATACTTCCATTTTTGCTTTGTGTACAATATTTCTTTAACTCTAACCTCAATATATTTCCAGAATAAATGAATGTTTGTTGTATTTATAAAATATGGACTAAAAATTCCTTAGACTATTAACCAGCAAAAGAAGAACACTGTATCCCAGAACAAAATTAAAATGAATACATCTGCACATATCTGGACGAAATGGCCAGTAAAGAACTCAAGTTAACCTGTTCTATGGTAAGTTGTCTGGAATATACTTATATTTATATATTAATACAGAAATTTTCATATCTACATTTCATTTCTTAAGTACCTCTAAAAACAAACACATTAACAGATACAGAAAAACATGCATACAGTACTCCATAAATTCACATTCTACAAACATAAATTCATATAAACCAGAGTAAAATTTCTCATAGTTCTTCTATCAACAAACAAACAAAATCTGCCTGGTATTTTAAAATAATTTCATGAAAACACCAACTGTTACAAATTCTAAATCTGTATTAGTTGTATCATATAATTTAAAGTATTTTTGGAAATTCATTATATATTCTTGATTCCATGCCACTTATATGGTGATAAATACCTTCTCCCAATATGTAACTTATCTTTTCACCTCTTTTTTTTTCTTTTGGCTGTGCCACTTGGCTTGTGGAGTCTTAGTTTTCTGACCACAGCTGGAACTCAGGGCCTGGCAGTACGAGCACCGAGTTCAGACTGATGGACAGACTGAAATTCCCAAACCTGTTTTTCCCCTTTTCATTTTCTTTAAGGTGCCTAATAAAGATAAACTCTTAAAGTAGTAGAATTTTACCAGTCTTCACAATTAGTCTAATGTCTTAAGAAATCCTTTCTTATCCCAATATTCTTTCTTTACATAGTTGAGGGTAGAAACACGGGAATGTTCTCCAACCAATTGGTTTCTCTTCCCAATGTTCTCTTTATGTTTCTCTCCTTGAATGACTTACCTTTTTTAATATTCTGGGTTTCATTACACAAACACAGAAGTAAAAATCTCAAAGGATAATTAAAGTTAGCTAGCAAACTAATAAGATGACCAGAATTGAATTCTTTTTCCCTCTAATTCCAAGGCATAGCAGAACTGAAGGTATCAGAGAACTGAAATATGAGGGCAGAACTATGTGAATACTGGTTATGCTTCCCAGCAGCCATAGTAAATTATTCTTATTTTGAACTAGTGCCAAAGTAAAGACAGACTTTAAAATATCTTTAATAATAAAACTTAACCAAAGTTAACAGAGCTGTAATTCATTAGATTCTTCACAGAAATCTAACTATTACTGTTTCATAGTTTAATAATAAATGTTACCTGTGCTCGTTTTTCCATGTCCTGGCAAGTACCTAGTTGTTCTTCCATTGCAACTCTGATTTGCCTTGCCTCATATTCCAACTGCCTTCTGGTCATATCTGTTTGTAAGGAAAACTAAAACCACAAAGAAAATGGAAATGTCAATATCTTGTGTTTATCAGTAAAAATAAAAAAGCATATAAGTATCAATAAAGAAAATGAATAAACAGATACATGTTATTATATATGAGAAAATTATTTTTTATTCTAAGAAGTCCTAAAATTTGATCAGTGTGAGGCTCAGCCTGGGTTTCTGATGTGAAGAGTTGAAACACTTTTATTTCCCTAC
>SJXQ01006030.1:533287-632913 GCA_006408695.1 Aepyceros melampus
TTACAATTCTTCTGCCCTGAAGAAGAACTACTTTGAATTATTAAAAATTGGAATATTAATGTGGACAAAATAGAAAAATCAAGAATCAGGTCCATCATCCTTAAGTTGATACCTCACTTTAGGATTGTTATATACATAGAGACTAAACTGAGAGAACTTTCTCACATGTAAAATGAAGAAGACAGAATAAAGAAAAGCTTTTATATAATACAATCATAAATTGAGAGGTAACACAAACTTTTTGGTAAAAATATAAATATGAACCAAAGCTGAAACAAACCAAAAAAAGTACTTCTTCATGGAGTGGGTGTTAGTACATTCAAAACTTTATTGGCCCTCTAACTACAATTCCAGATGATGTGGTAACTGCTAGGTATAAAAAATGATGAAAAGGAGAAGGGAAAGAAACTTACAAAGACATGTTCCAAGGCTAAAAAAACGACCAGGCAAAATGACAGGTGACAGTTATAATGAAGGGAATAATCAAGTGCTGTAGGTTTTTCATGCTCTGTAAGTCCAATAAAAAGCTGCATATGGACAATTCGCTGCAGGTCCAGGGGTTAGGATTTCACGCGCTCACTGTCAAGGGCACAGGTTTGATCCCTGATCAAGAAACTAAGACCCTACATACACACACAAGCTGCATGTGTATGTGTCTGACTCAGGATAGCATTCTGTAGCCTTAAGAATCCCAAATTGTGTTGTCAGGTAAGTTAGAGAAGCTTTCACTCTTTTCCCTTGCAATATGCAGACGACATACGCAGAACGTGTTCCTATAGGCATATCCACATTATGTGTTGCAACACAGCTGAAACAGTCTGCATGCTGTAAGTCACGTTATAACTACACTTATTTGTCCTCCACTTCTAAAAATCCCTTGCACAAAAGGTTGAAGATGACACATTATGCTACAATAATGTGGTTTATATCTGATGTTTTAAGCAATGCCTAATAACCTGATAAGTATTTCCATATGAAAGCGCTGTTAACCTGCCTTCCCAATATAAAATAAATATTTTGTGAATTTAAAAATATTTATGAAATATAAACAATTTACATTTGCTAATGTTGCCTAATGGTCTATAATGTCTTACATATCCTCTTAAATAAATGTGACTGACTATATGGTAAATTAATATGGGAATGATTTGACAACTGATCTTTGTTTCAGGTATTAACCAATTGCTTTGAACTGTTTCATACACAACTGCATGCAGACAGCTGGACTCTAAATATTGTACATTTTAATCACCAAAGTGAATGTTAAGCAAAACACCGCTTCAACATCAAGAGCAAAGATCCCTCCAAACCCTCCTGAGCTCCTAATCCTCACGCGTCAACACTCTCTATGAATTGTTCTTTCATTTGTGGTGTCTCCTGAGCTCCCAAAAGGATGTTAAGGACATTGTCAGGAAGGGAGATTCCTTCCCTCTCACAAACCTGGATAAGTTTGTGCTCAGGAGGCTGAGCACTAGTTCTAGCTCCTGCCAGACAATGCCTACGCAGGAAACTGATTAACTGTGTGTTTTGGAAAAGGTTTTTCCTTCGTTGTACTTTTTCTTTTATTATGTCCTCTCAAAACTTTATTAGAAAATGAAAGATCTAAGCTAAGAGTGGAAGATTAATTTTAATTGGCCTATTAAATTGTTTTAAATTTTATGGGTGACAGTTAAAATAAAATCTTATTTAAAATTATTTATGTATTTCAGAAATGTTCTTATATGTGTCACCCTATGAATAAAATAGTTAACTTGGAGAGGTTGGGTAGGGAGGGAGAGGCTGACAGAATTAAGTTATTTTTTATATAGTTATATTAGCAAAACAAACAACTTTTAGTGCTTGCAAAAAGCTCTAATGTCTGTGCCAACAGCTACTGTCATTTACAATAACTAGAACAGGACTCAAGTTATCTCAAAGATACATTCATTGCAAAAACCATCTGGCCTGAGTCCTGTAATATAGTTCAAAAAACAGACAGATGGTGATAAACATTTCTACAGAGTATCTTTGGTAATTCAACACATCTAAAAAACCTAGTTGAATCCTGAATCTTTTAGTTGTATCATCTTTATATACCAAATTCACTGACTATGTGTTTATGTTGAAGTTGGATAAAACATGTTACAGTTTACAAATAACTATATATTATAAACTTGGATATACTTTCAGATATAAAAATAAGTTACTTTGTCAAGTTACTTACATTTTCGTTAAAGGAAGGCTATCTATTCTTTTAGTGAGATTCTGAAGTTGAGCATAATACCAGTCTTTTTCCTTTTCTTCTTTGTCAAGGTCAGCAAGAAGCAATGATCTGTTTTTCAAAAAAAAGTTAAGTTTACACAATGCTAATACAGAGCACATAACAGCAACTCTCATAAGCTATAAATGTAATGTTTTCTATTTAAAGTAATATAATGAATAAGTAAGAATTTTACTAATTTGAGATTTCTGAAGGTGGGACTTATAGTCATTAAAATTTGAATATTAAAAGTTTTCAACTTTTTCAGCTAAATAAGATGGCAACCATTCTTACTAGAATATTTACATTTCAACCAAATGCTTTCTTCACATTTATTTACAGTCTAAGAATTTGATGTTGGTATACAGTAAAAAGTACAGATTTAATAAAACTCAGATATAAGAATAAAAAGTATAATAAAGGAGCAAAGAAAAGCAGTAATTATGCAAAAAATAAATCTAGAGTATAGGGAACTATTGCACGTAGCTTTCAGCTTATTGGTCAAAATAAGAAATATATTATCACTGTGTAATAAGAGGAGGTTGTTCTGAGGGAGAGAAACATTTTCTTATGCTTGGAATCTGAAGATGAACTTGTTACATAATTTCTGACAACCTAATCAATGAAGTCTTCAATAACAACCTATGTCAATACTCTATATCTGATCAATATAAACATAAATGCAAAATAAAGTGTTAAGAGGAAAAGATCAGTAGGTACAAGAAATATTAAAGATCCGGCATGGCTCAGAGGGTAAAGCCTCTGCGTGCAATGCAGGAGACATGGGTTCGATCCCTGGGTCAGGAAGATCCTCTGGAGAAGGAAATGGCAACCCACTCTGGTACTCTTGCCTGGAAAACCCCATGGACAGAGAAGCCTGGTAGACTCCAGTCCATGGGATCGCAAAGAGTCGGACACGACAGAGCAACTTCACTTTCACAAGAAGTATATGATCTGTGTCCTTCTGTGTGACTCTTTCCCTAAGCGACCACATCATTCTCATATATTTATTTCCAGACACATTCTATAAAAATGAAAGAATATATGTGTGTATATGTACACGTACATTTTAAAACATAAATAATAGCATATTATTATCTGTGTTGTCTTATAACTTTTTACCACTTAAAAGTCTATCTTGGAGATCATTCTTGTATCAGAATATAAAAAGGTCCTATGTGTTTTTCTGCTAGCTGCAAAGATATTTATGAATCCATACAAGAATAAATAATAACTGGTTCTATGTTAGAGGGCATTTAGGGTCTTTCTAATCTTTTGCTATTATAAATAGTGCTTTACTGAATATCCTTATATGCAACTTCATTGTACAAATATGCAAGCATGTATAGATGACAAATTCCTAGGATATGTAAAATTTTAACTTACTGTCCTTAGCAGATATTGTACCAATTTATGCTTCTGCCACCTTTGACAATCTAAATGCTTTATCAAGCTTTTAAGATTCTTTTACATTTCTAAAAAAAAAATGGTATATCATTACGGACTTCCTTGTTTTTGGCCATGCTGCACAGCTTGTGGGATCTTAGTTTCCAGACCACAGATGGAACCCCAGCTCGCAGCATTAGAAGTGCAGAGTCCTAACCACTGGACCAAAAGGGAATTCCCTATTACTAAGGTTTTAATTTCATTTCTTTTAGTATGGGTAAGGGTAAACATTTTTCCAAGTTTAAAATCCATTTTTATTTCCTTTTCTGTGGCTTTTTCTTATTTACAGGACCTCTTCTGCATTAAGAATGATAGTACTCTGTCAGTTATAAATTTATTTTCTCAGTTAATCATTTAAATATGAGGATATTTTTTATTACAGCTTCTGGGCTTTGTTCTTATCGAGTTATTCCCCACTCTGACTCTGTTATTAATACTTTAAAATTCTATTTGATTATATTTTCTTGATGAGTATATATGCATGTATGTGGAAAGTTCTACTGTTGCTAAACTTTCCTTTCTTTATTGAGAAGCAACTTGAAAAATAAGAAAAAAGCCTTCATTTTTTCTGTGGCAACCTCATGGGAAGGAATTCATGGGAAGAAGCCAGCTCCTGGTTACGATGTACCAACCTGAGGCAGAGGTGCTGACCAATGAGAAGCTGCCCTCTCCCTTCCATTTTTGACAACAGGAGCAGGAGAAAGCAGTGCAGAAATCCTGAACCCCTTTTATAGGCTGGGTATTACAACTAGCAAAAAATGAGACCTGACCCTATTTTTTAATGATCCCTGGTGAGCATCTGCAGGATCTACCAGGACTAAGGCAAGGAAACAAGGGATAGAGGGAGATGCTATTTCTTCTGACTCAGTCGTGTCTGACTCCTTGCAACCCCATGAATTGCAGCATGCCAGGCCTCCCTGTCCATCACCAACTCCCAGAGTTTACTCAGACTCATGTCCATAGAGTCCGTGATGCCATCCAGCCATCTCATCCTCTGTCGTCCCCTTCTCCTCCTGCCCCCAATCCCTCCCAGCATCAGTCTTTTCCAGTGAGTCAACTCTTCGCATGAGGTGGCCAAAGTACTGGAGTTTCAGCTTCAGCATCATTCCTTCCAATGAACACCCAGAACTGATCTCCTTTAGGATGGACTGGTTGGATCTCCTTGCAGTCCAAGGGACTCTCAAGATCTTCTCCAACATCACAGTTCAAAAGCATCAATTCTTTGGCGCTCAGCTTTCTTCACAGTCCAACTCTCACATTCATACATGACCACTGGAAAAACCATAGTTTTGAATAGACGGATCTTTGTTGGCAAAGTAATGCCTCTGCTTTTTAATGTGCTATCTAGGTTGGTCATAACTTTCCTTCCAAGGAGTAAAGGTCTTTTAATTTCATGGTTGCAATCACCATCTGCAGTGATTCTGGAGCCCCCCAAAATTAAATCTGACACTGCTTCCACTGTTTCCCCGTCTATTTCCCATGAAGTGATGGGACCAGATGCCATGATCTTAGTTTTCTGAATGTTGAGCTTTAAGTCAACTTTTTCACTCTCCTCTTTCACTTTCATCAAGAGGCTTTTTAGTTCCTCTTACTTTCTGCCATAAGGGTGGTGTCATCTGCATATCTGAGGTTATTGATATTTCTCCCGGCAATCTTGATTCCAGCTTGTGCTATCCAACTCTCACATTCATACATGACCACTGGAAAAACCATAGTTTTGAATAGACGGATCTTTGTTGGCAAAGTAATGCCTCTGCTTTTTAATGTGCTATCTAGGTTGGTCATAACTTTCCTTCCAAGGAGTAAAGGTCTTTTAATTTCATGGTTGCAATCACCATCTGCAGTGATTCTGGAGCCCCCCAAAATTAAATCTGACACTGCTTCCACTGTTTCCCCGTCTATTTCCCATGAAGTGATGGGACCAGATGCCATGATCTTAGTTTTCTGAATGTTGAGCTTTAAGTCAACTTTTTCACTCTCCTCTTTCACTTTCATCAAGAGGCTTTTTAGTTCCTCTTCACTTTCTGCCATAAGGATGGTGTCATCTGAGGTTATTGATCTTTCTCCCGGCAATCTTGATTCCAGCTTGTGCTTCTTTCAGCCCAGCATTTCTCATGATGTACTCTGCATATAAGTTAAATAAGCAGGGTGACAATATACAGCCTTGATGTACTCCTTTTCCTATTTGGAACCAGTCTGTTGTTCCATGTCCAGTTCTAACTGTTGCTTCCTGACCTGCATATAAGTTTCTCAAGAAGCAGGTCAGGTGGTCTAGTATTCCCATCTCTTTAAGAATTTTCCACAGTTTATTGTGATCCACATAGTCAAAGATTTTGGCATAGTCAATAAAGCAGAAAGAGATGTTTTTCTGGAACTGTCTTGCTTTTTCTGATTAGTCTTCAATAAATTGGCTCATTTAATTAAGATCTGGGTGCTAAAAGTCCTAAAATGAATAAGCTAATTTTAGCGATGGTATTGGAGTGAGAAAAATGTTAAGGAGAATAGGGCCAAGTTGTTGCTATCAAGTTTAAGACTGAACTCTGGCAAAATGCTCTTGCTTGGGAAGCCAAAGTCAAGAGCCAACATGGTCACAAGCGGTTAAGTGACAGGAGTTATGACTCGCACCACAGCATTTAAGGCTCAAGACTGAAACAAGGCACTGGCTCGGAAGCTGGCGGGGCCTTATCGTTTAGCAACTGAAGGCTTGTTTAGTGACTGCCAACAGTCTTCTTTAAAATGTAATCGTTAGCTAGGAAGTTAGACAGGAACAAGGAGAGGCCTGGCTGAACTGGATGCAAGCTGATCTCTGAACATCCCAGACACACTCATGAGAGCTCACAGATGTTACAAAATAACCACAGAGACTTTTCAACTACTGCAGGTGGGCCCTGGGCACATAGTGGATAGGAAACAAGCACAGGGGCTTCTCCAAGTAACCTTAGGCAGTTCAGTTCAGTTCAGTCGCTCAGTCGTGTCTGACTCTTTGCGACCCCATGAATCGCAGCACGCCAGGCCTCCCTGTCCATCACCATCTCCCGGAGTTCACTCAGACTCATGTCCATTGAGTCCGTGATGCCATCCAGCCATCTCATCCTCTGTCGTCCCCTTCTCCTCCTGCCCCTCAATCCCTCCCAGCATCAGAGTCTTTTCCAGTGAGTCAACTCTTCACATGAGGAGGCCAAAGTACTGGAGCTTCAGCTTTAGCATCAGTCCTTCCAAAGAAACCCCAAGGCTGATCTTCAGAATGGACTGGTTGGATCTCCTTGCAGTCCAAGGGACTCTCAGGAGTCTTCTCCAACACCACAGATGTAGATGTAGGTGTAGATGTAGATTATATGTTGATAAACATCTAATTCACCTAATTATAAGATGGAATTAGGGGAAGACGTATGGTAAGGCATAACAACACAGTCTGCTGTTATATAACTTGAAATTGTCGATTGGCCTTGAGTGTATGACCATTTGCATTCCCCTCGTTGACTGGTCGTGGGTACAAGCCCTACTCTGCACCAGGCATAACCAAAAGGAGGAGACTGGACATATAAAAGGGAGCCAAGAGGGATCAACAGGAAGGATGAGGAGTGCTCCTTTGGGAGTATCTTACTAAGAAAAGATCTGTCTGCTTGAGCTGAACTGAGCTGTAACTTGTCTGATGTTCTATACCTTTTGGTCCATTGCTCCAAATTTTTATTGCGATGAGACAAGAACCAAGGAAGAAAATAAACTGACCTGACATAAATGTCATGTCTTCTTAGTCCTCTAGCTAACTCAGGATCATCTAGAAGAACATGGCACATATGTCAGGCATTTAAATATCTGTTAAAAGTATGAATGGCTAACGTGACAATCACTATTTGAGTGACTCAGACATAGAGTGCTAAGAAGTTTTTAAAAATATCTAATTTCATCCTCACAACGTATTTTAACTGGAAAACTGAGGTTCAAAAAGGTCATGGAGCTTCCCTGGCAGTACAGTGGTTAAGAATCCTCCTGCCAATGCAGGGACACGGGTTTGACCCCTGGTCCTGGAAGATCCCACATGCCCAGAGGTAACTAAGCCCACGTGTCACAACTACTGAAGCCTGTGCTCCCTACAGCCCGTGTGGCAGAACAAGACCCCATTCTCTGCAACTAGAGAAAGCACCTGTGCAGCAAGGAATACCCAACAGAGTCAAAAATAGATATAAATTAAGGAAAAAAAAAAAGGGTATGGATCTGGGCTTGAGTTCTGGCTTGACTACACTTACCTCACTTAAACTTACTGTATCTATAGGTAATACAGAGAATAAGAAAAAAGATACAGAGATAGTTTCTATGACTTAAGGGATGTCTAGAAAGAAAGAGTAGAAAAATAGAGGGGGTAAAATCATCAAAGAAACAACAGAATTTTCAAAAGTTGAATAAAATAAATCCTAGACCTATTCAAACTATCAATCAAGTATGAGAGCAAAATACAGATTTTGTCACATAAACAAGGGCTAAATTTACTTTCAAACAATGGTAAGAACCAGGAGGACACAAGATATTGAGAACGACATACACACACACACACTCTTTGTGAATAAAATCAGGCCTTTGTCACATAAAGCAAAGTAAGTTCCTAGGAAAACTGGCACGCTCACATGCCTCTTAACAGCTCAAAGGGGACAAAGTAGTGGGAGAAATGTACACTCCAGTTAGCTTCTGATTCTTCAGGACAGTGTTTCCTAGACTCTCAGAAACAGTCCTGGTTCAAGATAGAAACAGAGATTCATTTAAACTCAAGAGATTAAAGAAAGCTTAACACTATTTCTGGTCCACGATTACTGTCATTTTTAGAGATGGTCACATCTAAAACCAGAGAGAAAGTAGTAAAAGGTCTTTTGCCTCTCAATGAGATATGCTGGGTATTTTCCACATGTTAATATCCATTGTTCATAACTCCACAAGGTAGAACCATATTCCTATTTTACAGAAGGAAATGACACAAAAACTTACAGATTTGACCAAGGTCCCAGAGAATGTATACATGTGTACATTTATGCAAATTAACATTTATAAATTTGAGTATTTCTTGAAAGTCTAATAGAACTTTTAGGAATATAAATATAATATGGTATCAATCATGCATAAAGGAATTTATAATCTTATAGGAGGTACAAAAATACTTGACAAAGTTCTTGGTAACTATATATTCTGATACTTGCAGTGAGATGATTTTAAGGTCAAGAAGAAAAGAATTAAGATACTAGCTCTTAGAAACAAGAATTGATTCTGTGTCAAGCAACATTTTTTAAAGAAACTGATAAACTGTTTCATTTGTTTAATAATGGAAACCAGTGAGCTTATACTGAATCTGGTAGCTATTTAATTCATTTGGATAGATAACGGAAAAGTCAATCAAAACTCAGTTACATATTTTAGCCACTGTGATTATGTATACTATTTGTACACTATTCAATGTACAGAGCAGCTGGGCATCAGAATCCCAAGAAACAGCCTCCTTCACATGTTCAGAGGTAAGGGAGGACCACCAGTGACACACTGCTGTGAGACAGCAAATGGAAAATGCTCTCTAAGTGCTGCTTATGGTCACCCGCCACACACGCTTCCTAATTCCTGTTTTGTATTGTCACAAAATGACGAAATCTAGCAAAAATTGGAGCATAAAAGTTTACCACTTAATGAAGAAAAGTTACCTCTCTTTTTCAAGTTCTTCTAAATAACCGGTATTTTCTCTGCTTCCATTTACGAACCCTCTTCTTGGAAATGAACCCATAGGACAGGACTGCACTCTCCTGAGCGACTAGATACAGATCCTTCTCGGCTTCCATAAGAACGGAGGGACATTTTGGACCGTAGTTTCACTCCAGGGAAATTACTGCTATCTAAGTTAAGTTCTAAATAAAATACAGACAAGTTTTTATAAAACAACTGCTTTAAGTGATCTAAAATATTGCTAATATAATTATATTACCTTGTAATAATGAAACCTTAGGTTCACATTTCAACCCTCAAATGTTAAACCATTAAGTATATATATAAATACATTCTATGTATATCACATAAAGTATGCACAAATACTAATTATGGCAGTTATTGAGCAGCAGATGTATCCAGGGACAGAGGGAATCCTTATCACAAATGCTAATGCTCGGAGAAATTCACTGACTACTGGTTCTATAAAAGAAACGTCCTGAGAAAAACCCAGACCAAAGCACATATAAAAGGGTACACTTGTGTTGGTGACCTTTTGCAATATACACAAATATGGGTCATTAATAAAAAAAAGTGTTCACCTTTTGGTTTAGAGTCCTGCAACTTTAGATTTCTATCAGAGAAAGCCACAAATGTATATGAGTGAGTGAACAATTATTTAGGAATAGAATAGCTAAACTTTTCCTCCAAGATAGCTTGAATCAGTCTGGTGGAAAAAAAGTATGTTACAGAAAAATTAGACAGAATGCCCTTTCTTAGATTCCTACTAGGTAATAATATACCTGGGGATCCAAAGGTAATTTCTCTGCCCACCTTCAATTACAATTAAAACTTAGCTGATTTGACATTTGCATTTTTAAGTAATAAAACAAGAAAGACATTCTTTCAAAATGCTATTAAAAATGGCTTAAATTCAGTGTGTGTGTATATATATGTGTGTGTGTGTGTATGTGGGTTTGCACAAAGATAAAGCACTTCTATTCTGAATGGAACAAACAAAGGCACTGACTCCTTCAAATGAAGCCATGGGTCCAGTCTACAGCATAAAGCTTAATAAAGACCTACTTAATGACTGGCAGAAGAGCATGCATTTTAGAAAGAGCTGAAAATTGTCAAGAGAGGTATCTAAAATAGTTTATTTAAAGGCAGTTAAATGTTTTAACTGAAAAAATGACAAGCAAATAGACTTTTTACATATTTGTACTTTAAAAATTACATCCTAATGCACGAGGCTAAGAAAATCCAACACCAGCATTCTAATCAAGAGAAGCATTATTTGGATATATACACCTAAAGTTGACAACTGGAGCTTAAAAAATTTACTTTAAAACATTAAAAAAAAAATTTACCTTTAAGACGCTCTAATAAATCAATCTGTCCAGAAGAAGCCATAGCTTCATCTTCAATACTTCCTTGTAGCTGTTTAAGTACTTCCTGTAAAAAAGAACACAGTATCTCAATATGAGAAAATTCTAAATAACTTTTTGAAGATATGATTTTAAGTTTCTTGGCATTTAGTTCTGCTGGGGGAAAAAAGTTATTTCAGATCTATCTGAAAACATACAAAATGCAAAGTACTTTACATATATTATCTATTACTAATTATAAATAATAAATTACAGTCCAATGACAACCGTGATGCTTTGTGATAATGGTGATTACAAGTCGTCTCCATACAGTAGACACAGAATAGTTAAGATGTATTATTTGTAACTTCTGAAATAACATAACAAGGTGGATTACTCTCATTTTTCAGATAGACCAACTGAGACTCAAAGATTTGTCGAAGACACAAAAACTAAGCTTGTACCAACAAGGCCATGAGAGACGGCAAATTAGCACATTATGCTATCTGATTTAACACCCCAATAAACACCAAGCATTTACATGCTAAATGCATATACATTCCACTAGTGCACTGATTTATATTCAGCAGACAGTTGCATGACTGCATGCTGTCTCCCAGCTTTTGGTCCATTACTTCCTTTCCCATCTAAAGCCTTCTCTTAACCAATTTTTGTCAGAGAACATTAAAAACTTTCACTTCTTACTAGTTTTTCTGTATGTTCCTTAACAATAATTTATACGTATTTTTACATTCTACATATCTGAGGCATCCCATTCTAGTTCATAGCAAAATCTTTGCTGGCCAAGCAGGATTTCAAATGCAAAACAATGTATTTGAACAGTTACAATCCTACAGCTATGGGCAGTGTTCCTCTGTGTAAAAAAGTATCCATAAATAGACTGAAAAGGAACCCTGTCAAGAAGAGTGAATATAGTAAAGACTATGTCAGTGGTTTACCTTGACAGTCACATTAGAAGCATTAAGAAAAGAATTCCTGTGTTAACAATAAGAAATAGCCTGTGACCTTAGTGATCTGACCTTCAAACAAAGACCGTGTTGGAAGTTAAAAGGATTAGATACGTAGATGTGGGAACGTGGAGGTGACTGTTATTTACAGGCAGAAATTATGTCAGTGTATCACAACTGGGAGATAGGAAATAAATTTGCACAGGGATGTCTTTCTTGAATGAATGTAGATTACTATAAACATCAGGACACAATTCTCTTCCATAAAGTTTGAGAATTACCATTGGAGACTCCCCGCGATTTTCAGGATCCTGAGTCTCCTTCCATCCACTGCTGCTTGCAATTCAATGATCTTTTATTTCTTATTATCCCTAGTCTTACAATTCAACAATTACCTTTCTCAAGGAACTATCAATGATATGTCTCTAATCCCAACCTCACAACTTCAGACTCATCTTCCCAGTATGACTGATAGATGCCTTACACTCAGTGTGTGTGGATGATACGCACTGTACATGTAAACGTCCAAGCTATCACCCTGTGCCATCAAATCCTGTTCCTTGCCTTATATCTGTTCAGTTAAATAGCAGTAGCCTTCTTTTCCCTTTAGGCTCAAATCTTCAGCCTCGCCTCTTTCATCTCCCTGATCAGTTATCAATTCTGTATTCTAGGCCTAATATCTCTTATTAGCCATCTCTTTTCTATTCTTATGTCATTATCCTGGCTGTTGACCTCACCAAAACTACTAAAATAATCTCTTGCACAGAACTGACAGATTAATAAGACTTCTAAAGCACAGCTCTGATCAGGTCTTTCTTATACACGATCCATCTCTAGAGCCTATTGTCAGGGGTTAACAGTGAGTATTCTATAGAAGTTGGGATTTCAAGCAATTTTTGTTTTTGGTTTTCTCATTTTAAAACAACAGATATTACCAAAACAAATATTGTTTTCAGAAAAAGTACAAGCATTTAAGAGTTCAAAAGCAACAATTAAAAGAAATCCCTGGCATGTCATAGGACATATACCTCATTTTTGAAAATTAACGGCACATTACTGGTTTTTAAAAAACATATTAAAAATAATAAGGAAAAATTAAAATAACACCAACAACAGAAATGAAAAGGCCATGTAAATCTGCATGTTCAACAATAAAGGATTAAATAAATTTACGGCATTAGCCAAACAACAGAATATTATAAAACTACGAAAATACTATCCTTAATGACATGAAAAGATGGCTGTATTAAATTAAAAAGCATGCTGCAAAATATGATCCCACTGAATGCATGCCTGCATAAAATGTGCAGAGAGAAAAATATACACATTATCAAAGGTTCAGTTCATTTCAGTCACTCAGTAGTGTCCAACTCTTTGCGACCCCATGAATTGCAGCACACCAGGTCTCCCTGTCGGAGAAGGCAATGGCACCCCACTCCAGTACTCTTGCTTGGAAAATCCCATGGACGGAGGAGCCTGGTCGGCTGCAGTCCATGGGGTCGCTAAGAGTCGGACACGACTGAGCGACTTCCCTTTCACTCTTCACTTTCATGCATTGGAGAAGGAAATGGCAACCCACTCCAGTGTTCTTGCCTGGAGAATCCCAGGGATGGGAGAGCCTGATGGGCTTCCATCTATGGGGTCACACAGAGTCGGACACGACTGAAGTGACTTAGTAGTAGTAGTAGTAGTAGGTCTCCCTGTCCGTCACCTACCAACATTAAAAAAATGGGTGAGTTTGATCTCTTTTTGTCTGTATTTCCTAAATTTTAAAAATAGTGAATATACATACCTTGTAAGTTTAAGTTTTAAGTTTCTGTGCATATGGCTAGAAGTCTTTGGTAGAAGTAATAACCATAAAGTAAATAAAATTATTGAAATTTAAAGTTAAAAAAATTAAAATTTCAAAGCAGCTATCCTGAAAAGCTACTTATTCCAATGTGTTCTCTTAAATATTCTTGTAAATTCTGAGTTATGAATCTCAAAAAAATGCAGTTAATTTACAGATCCAGTTACTTTGTCTCACGATGACACCATCCAGCATGACTACATTACTACTTTCTTGTGAACAGATTGTGTCTATTCCATAATAAAAATTAAGCTTATTTCTTTTCTGTTTTACTGAGATAGAACATACATATGAAAAGCACACCGATCTTATTTTTCTTACATAATCCAAGTATCCATGTAATCGCCACCCAAGGAAGACACAGAACATTTCCAGTATCTCAGAAGGTTCCCTTTTGCCCCTTACCAATCGATTTTCAGAAGTAACCAGTACTCTGATTTTTGTTATCAGTTAGTTAGCATGCTTGTGAATTGCATATAAATGAAATCACACAGGATAGTCTTTCGTGTCTTGTGTTTTTTGCTCACCAAAGTCTCTATGACACTCATCCAGCTACTGCATGTATCAGTTACTTAATACTGCGCAGCTGTCCACTGTATGATAGGTCTCCACTGATAAACCCTTATCCTTTTGATGGGCATCGGGGTTGCTGCCAGGTTGGAAGCTGTTATGAAGAATGCTACTATGTACATTCTACACTTATTTCCAGGTGGACACATGTACTCTCTTCTCTTGAATATATATCTGGAGGGTTAAATGCTTAGTCACAGTGATGAAAAGAAACTGCTGAATGGCTTTTCAAAGTGTTTGTGCCATTTTATACTCCTACCAGCAAGGTTTAAGTTTGATTCTTCCTAATTATAGATTCCAATTCTCTGTCGAGATTTTCTGACTCTTTATCCATTTAATACATCATTTTTTTCAAAACATTTAAAATAATTATGTTAAAATCCTTGACCTTACTTACATTATGTGGATCATCTTGGGATTTGCTTCTACTACCTATTTGCTTGCTGGTTATCACTCATTTTCCTATTTCTTTGTATTTCTTATCACTTTTATCTGTATGCCAGTCATTATCTATACAAGAACAGGAAAGTCTTGAGATGAGAGATTCCCTTACAGAGTTTGCCCATTCCACCAGTGGAGTCTGATTTCCTTCAACCAATAACTGAAAATGGGTTGCAGATGCAGTTTAAGTGAAATTCACATGGGGTTTCCTAATAGCTCAGTTGGTAAAGAATTCGCCTGCAATACGGGAGACCTGGGTTCGATCCCTGGGTTGGGAAGATCCTCTGGAGAAGGGAAGGTTACCCACTCCAGTATTCTGGCCTGGAGAATTCCATGGACTGTATAGTCCATGGGGTTGCAAAGGGTTGGACACGACTGAGTGACTTTCCCTTTCACATCTGATTTGGTTTGCTGAGTTCTTTGAATGTATCTCTTCTCTTAAATTTAGACTGAGGGGACCTGCTATGTGAAAGTGTTCCGTTAGCAGGACATTCTTCCTAATATTCTGCTTCCTGGTCCACCCCAGCATCTTTCCCCTCAACAAGACTCAGCTAACATCCCATGTATTTGGAGAAAATGTGAGAAACTAGTCATACACTTGGAGCTCTTCTAAACGTCAATACTTCACATATGGCCGCGTGTTTGTCAAGACCTCCAACAGTTTCTTTCCTCCAGTGGAGTCTTGATGCCTGTGCCAATGATTAATTATCAGTCTGTCCCTAGAATCAGCAAATACCCCTGGGAATAAAATTACTGGTGATCTCAGCTCATCTAGAAAGGGCTCTTTCCTCTTAGGAATTTTAGTTAATACAGTCCTTGATGCTTTCACAGTTCTCCAATGTCTTTAAAAGAATGGTTTTTGTTTTTATCCGGTGTTTTCTTTTTTTTGTTTTGTTTTTATCAGTGTTGCTGTGGTAGGGCTGATTAATTGCTTGGGGCTGCATACTGAAAACAGCCCAAAAAGAAGTCCTTAATTTCAAAGAGGTTTTTAAAATAAAATGCTACACAACTACAAAGCAATTCAAACAAAATATTTCAAAAGAATGTTTTGAGAAATGACAGTTTTTAAAATTAATAAGTAATTTTAAAGGAGAGAATACTCATTTGTATTTATAAATTCTGGAAGTTTGGTTTTTAAAAATCATATAATCAAACATTATTTTAAAAACATGATAAGATTTTAAAACCATGAGAGAATTAATTATTGCAGACAAATTACTGTGGTCATATAAGTGAATAGAAAATATCAATGAGTAACTGTGTCATTTCCAGGGAGTTTTCAACTTGACCCACTTCTGTTTTTCTCGCTATGTCATAGTTACTGACATTTTTTATTACTAGAAAAAAGTATACTTGGTAATTAAATCTTCAAAATAAATTATGAACTATGCCAATTTGAATTTTTACTTTTATTTTTTTTCTTACACTCTGAAAATAAAAGATACTTTCCATGTACATGGTTTTACGGTTAAAAAACAATTTATGAATACTTCATTTTACTAAAATATAAGAGATATAAACAGTTGGTTAAAATTTTACCTAGATATATTTTTCTACACCATGCCATCTTTCAATTTAAATGCTTCATACTTCACCATATTTTGGAGAAGGAAATGTCAACCAATCCAACACTCCTGCCTGGAGAATTCCATGGACAGAGGAACAGGACAGGCTGCAGTCCAAGGAATCGCAGAGTCAGACACGACTGTGCAACTAACTTAACTTTTCACCATATTTATCATGCTGTGATATTCAGTATTTTAAAGTAAATCACACTGACTTCCTGCCCTGGAGTAAAAAGTATAGAATATAATTTCCCTTAAGTTTAGCTATAATTGCTGCATTCTTATTCTAAATCCCACCAAATCTGTAGTTTATTTTAATTACAGAAGCTTCAAGTATATACATAAACATATATGTATGAGAACAATGTAAAGAACTCCTATGTATCCTCATGTTAGTTCAATAATTATCAACTTATGGGCCTCTTTCATCTATACTTATAACCACTTCCTCCATTCCCTCTCAACCCAAATTTATTTGAAAACAAATCTCAGTCATCATACTGCTTTTTCTCTGAAAAAATTCTACATGTATATTTAAAAAGGGATTCTTTCTAAACACTGCCACAATGCCATCATTAGACCCAAAAAATAAACATTTTCTTAGTATTCTCAAATACAGTCAATGCTCACATTTCCTTAACTGCTGTACACATATTTCCCTGTCACACACACACAGAATATTTTTATACTATCAATGACATGTAATCAATAGCAAAGCAGTATTCTCTTTTGCCACTAGATGGTACTACTGTATAAATTTCAGAAATCCTGAAATTGATCTAGTTGGAAGAGACCTACCTTGCTGTCCACAGGGTGGACACATTACATACGAATGATCAGTAAACATAAAGCAAGATCATATGATGTACTACAAAGTCTAAAAAGTGATTTTTTTGAGAAACAACCATTGTTTCAGATTAACTTTAATCCAATGTAGTAAATTCCAATGTTTCCAAGTGTCTTTTCACACATCAATATTTTAAGACAAAATAAACAGAGCATGGTTTCCTGCTAATACATAAAGCTGCTGCTTCTTTTTTTTTTTTCCAAAAAGCTTCTTGAAAGGAGAGATACATAAATAATTTCAGTATAAAGGCATAAGTGCTATGATAGTGACAAGTGAAAGTGAAGTCGATCAGTGTGTCCGACTCTTTGCGACCCATGGACAGTGGCCCACCAAGCTCCTCCGTCCATGGGACTCTCCAGGCAAGAATACTGGAGTGGGTTGCCATTTCCTTCTCCATCTGCTATGATACCATACACTAAATCCTGAAGAAATATGAGGATGGCTTTGCAAGGATGTCTGTAAAAACACTCACTGAGCAGTAATCAATTCATGGTTGAATTCAGACATATCTTAAATACTAATATTCATGATGTATATTATACCCCATTGCTAAGAGGTCACCCTGGTATTCCATCGCAGAAATTCAAGGACCTGACTTATATTGTTACTCTGAGAGACATTCCACACTTCAGCATTCCCATCCACAGAGATGGACTAAAGGTATGTTAAAATGTTTCACCAAAATGAAGTTTCGATTTGCTCTAGTTAAAAAAAGGAAAAACTTTAAAAGGGGACTCAGAATTCTGCACAGACATTCAGACAGGGATGTCTAGGAAGTCCTAGGAAGAATTCTCTACAAAATATACTTCTGAAGCAGATAAACGATTAGTCCTGCTGGGGAGTTTAAATTTTGTATCTTTAAACTTTTAAAACCACATGTCATGTACAATAAATTTAGATACATTACGTTGACCAGTGTTAAAATATCAAACTACTCTTTTTTAACCTAGTAGGTAATTGATTCAGCTGTTTTCATGGTTTCTGGTGAGAAAAAAAATGTTTCTCTATAGCCTATAGAAAAAAATGTTTCTTTATGAAGGACCTGAGATAGGTATCTTGGAGATTTGTCATTTTTACTGCCACAGAAACAGGGAACAGAGTAGAAAAGATTTATGGATAGAGAAAGAGAGAAAAAGAAAGCAAGGTTCATATGAGTAAAAGGCTAAACTGCTACGATACTGAATGAAAAGGTAAAAGAGGAGCAGCTCAACAGTTCAGTTAATACACAGAAGCTTGAAGAGTAAGAGAGACCTCAAAATGCATGGAAAAAGAAATAGAGGAGAATAATAAATGAATAAGGAGTAAGGGCAGTGAGCAGACAGGAAGAAGAGGGTCAGAAACCCAGATGGTAAAATAGCCAAGGCGCAGGAAAAACATGTAGCAAGAAGGATTTTTTTTAAAAGAGAAGGAGGTAACAGTTTGTTGATGACCTCCAGTTCTATTAAATTCACTGAAAGGAAAATCTGCCTAACTGGAAATTAAAACAGTTAAAGTTTTAACTGCAATTATTTTGAAATAAGAACGTATTTTCCCAGTGCACACTGTTTTATAACTTTTCATGGAGGTTATCACAGCTTTTCAATGCTATATAGCAAACCAATTTCAGGGCCTGAAGGTGTCGTGGACACCATCTGTCAGTGCAACGACTACTTTTCAAATAAAGCAATTTAATTCTGAAGGGCACCCTTCAGTCTATAGCTCAGTTTATGGCAAAACCAGAAACAGAATCAGGTACTCATCTCCACTTCAGGACTCTTCTCACTAGGCCACCCCAGATTTCCTGATGATCGGGCACAGCAGCGTGTAAATCATGACAGGATCTGAGGGGGTTGGGGATGTGACTGTGATCTGTTTTAATCCCTACGATAAATCCTACAGTTGCGAGGCTAGAATCACACAGGACCCCAGCCTCACTATAGCAATGGTGAAGTTGGTCTCTCATTTTTAAGCTTAAAAATAACTAAGGACTAACTACTTAGTCACTGTGGTTTTACAATCATTTTCTTTATATGATTTGCTGGATGAATTAAAAACATTTGGACTGAAAATATCAATGTTAACTTTTGCAAGAAAGAGTTTACAAATTACTGCTTAACTTAAAAAATACACTTCTAAGTAAGTGAAGTGTCTAACCCCAAGTTTACAGGAAGAAACATGGAATAAAAACGGATAAACTACAATTTAAAGTCACAGTCTTGATACCTTCATATTAGATGCCTCAGTTTCCAGTTTTGTAAGATGATTGGAATTATCTTCTAGCTCTTGTCGAAGATTTGAGTTCTCCATCTTCAGGGCCTCAACTTGCTTTAACAACTGATCATATGAAGCTGCAGCCATCCTTGGCTACCCCTGGACCTATAAGGTTAAAAAGGATTTTGAAATTCACTACTGAAAAATAGAGTGGCTGCTTGTTACAAAGAAAGGGATAAAGAAACAAAACCTTGGAGACATTTAATAAGAGCTGTGTTAACGTAGCAGTTTCAGTCTCAAAACAACATTGTGTGAGTGGCAGCATCTTTCTGAGAAGATGAAATACCGGGGTTTTAATTAAAGACAAATAAGATTTAAAATAGAAGAGAACTTCAGTAATGTTTGAAAAACACCTGCCTTTTCACAGGTGGGTAAGATTTCTATCAGGTTAGAATTTTTTCAAGGTTTCAGAGATATTGTAAATGGTCTTACAGACAAGATTTAGGAATGCAGTTATTGATAAGAAATATATTTATATTGGTCATATTAATTTATTTCTGGATTTTGTCCAATAGTCACACAATTTTATAGCCCAAATGGATTAATGAGATTAAGTATTGCAGTCTACCACTTTTCATTTGATAAAAGGCTAGTCTTAAACATTATCCATGGGGAAATATGAAGTTCCAAGAAGGCCTCATTAAAAAGGCGGTCATTTAACAAAATAGACACAAGGGAGAGGATTGGATTGAGACTTCAAATCTTTTGGAAAGAAAGATGATAATAACTGCTAATATAAAATTCTATTACATTTATCCAAAAGGATGAATATAACAGGCCATGCTATGGCATACGTCGTATCACGGGACCCACTGTGCTCATGTTGAGGCTGAAAGACACTTGAAGAAAATGGATGATTTTAGGAGTAGAGACTGTCCAAGAGAAGTGAAGCAGAGCCTGGCTGTTAATTACATTACCATGAAAGAAGAGAGGAGAAAAGAAAGATATAGAGGATAGTCAGGTAATAAGAAGAAGAATTAGAGAATGCTAGAAGTTATGTTCAGGCTAACGAAGTTCCAAAGACCCAGATCCTCTTTGTAGTTTAATTTCTATGGAAAAAATAAAATTTATCTATCTCTAAGAGTTAAAAAGTATAAGAAAGTTTGTACTCAAGCAATATTTAATAGATCTGGACATTAAAAAAATGTTTCTGCAGTAAAAATCCACTATACAAAATAAGGCAGACAAATTACAACCCTGGCTAGTCATGACAATACTGTGGTTTAGCAACTGGAAGGGATTCCCTACAAGGGAAATCAAGTGACACAGGTCTCGTCTGTTCTCCAGCAGTGAGGGATGACAAATCTGGTGCAACCCACTGTCAGCTGAGGAGGAGACAGAGCCCTGGGTGGTGGAAATCACCCTCAAAACTCTTCACGACTGCGAATGAGCACTAGACTTGTATTTGGAGATATGGGTCTTAATTTCAGTCTTGGTCATGCCTTTACCTTTGTCCCTGAATTTTATTTCCCATTTGTAAAATGGACATTCACTACCTTTTTAATATAATTTACAGGGATATTGTTAGAATTGAGAAACAAAAGAATGGTCTAAAAATAAAAGTCCTGTGTAAGTTATATCACGAAAATACACTTGAAACGTAACTTCCTTAGTAAGACCTAGTGTTAATCTACTGTTATAAGCCTCAGTCTTCTTGACCAATGGACAAGAAGCGAACTCTTCTGAAAAAGGACTGAGAAGGTATATCAGAAACAAAGGAGAAACTCACAGGTGGGATCACTGATCTGTTTTGTGTACATGCATGTTCAGCTGTGTCTGACTCTTTGCAACTCCATGGACAGCAGCCCACCAGGCTCCTCTGTCCATGGGATGATCCAGGCAAAAATACTGGTGTGGCCTGTCATTTCCTCGTCCAGGGTATCTTCCTGACGCAGGGATTGAACCCCAGTCTCCTGCGTCTCCTGCATTGGCAAGCGGTTTCTCTACTACTGAGCCACCTGGAAGGCCCTATCTATTTCATACTGTACCACTAATAAGCATCTCTACAAAGAGGCAGCACATTAACAACCATCCGACAAAGGTGGGAATCTGACAGCATTTAGTAACGTAAGCCCTAAAATTCTTCATTCCAAATAGAAGCCTAACAGGCAATTTTCCACTAAAATAGTATAAATAAGAGAAAAAATAATAATACAGGGAAAGAGAAAATTACTGGATTTATGTTAAGACACAGAGGTTATAACCATACACAATCACAAAAAAAGCCAGATGGGCGAAATGAGCAAGAGACTACTAAAAGTGCTCTTTACTGGAGCAAAAAAGAATTCAGCCCTCTAGGTGGACAATTAAAATATCCCATCGTTTTTTTTTTTCTCTCCCTCCAGAATCAAAACACTTAAGTCATTTCTGCTTTAGAAAGCAGGATGTTTTCACATAATTTTATGAGAAAAGTAAGATGTTTCGAGGTAATACTTTGCTTTATGTCCTTTTAATATGTTGCAGCCATACCTAAGTCAAAATTGCGTAATGCAAATTTTCAAAAAATCATAAATTTGTTTTAGAAAGCCTTTTAAACAATCACAGGAATTTCACACCAAATATATCGTAAATGCAAATCACCCAGCATCATTAAAAAAAAACCTCAAAATTTATCTGATGAAATGGGAAAAATCTCTGAATCTTTCACATTACTGAGAATATATAAAGATCTAAATATGCTTTTCAGTAAGTGAAACGGTTAGTTGCTCAGTCCTGTCCAACTCTTTGGGAGCCCATGGATTGTAGCATGCCAGGATCCTCTATCGATGGAATTCTCCAGGCAAGGATACTGGAGAAGGGAGTCATTCCCATTTTCAGGAGATATTCCTGATCCAGGGATCAAACTCAGGTCTCCTGCATTGCAGGTGGAGTCTTTCTGAGTCACCAGGGAGTCAGGGTGTGCACTAAAGAGATTCTCATCCCTTAAAAGTAGGGTAGGGGAGAAGAAAGTAAAAGGACTGTTATTTAGACTTTTATCCACATGTTCACTAGAAACAAATTCACAAGGATCCTAAGATATTAATGCAAGGAAGCAGAAAAGTTTAGGTAGGTAAGGGATACTCAATTAAAATTAAATCTGAAAGATTCTTTATTATAAATTAAGAAGTTTGGGATTAAAAAAATTTAAACTGCTTATATTCTGGTTTAATGAATTTTTAAAAAGATGTATTTGTCAGTACTGTTAGATGGTAATGAAAAAAGAAGAAAATATCAATACAAAAAGAAACCAAAAGAATCATAAAAGACTACTTTGCTCAAGTCTATGTAAACAAACTTGAAAACTAAATGAAATAGATAATTTACTAGAAAGTGTATTTTATCAAAACTAACCACAAGAGAAGGAAAATCTAAAATTTACAACAAAAATCATTGTTGTAAACTTGATATCACTCAACACATTAATAGAGCAACACAGAAGAAAAATATTATCATGCCACAGGTGATGAAAACACCTTTAAAAATTCAATGCCCACTCTTGTTGAAAAAACTGGATATAAAAGAACACTTTTTTAACCAATATATTTTAGCCCCACATAAGCCAGCACCACCCAATGAGGAAATACTAGATACACTATATTACTAAAGTCAGGGAAAGTCCCATTTTTACCAGTCTTACTCATTTTATCAGTCAACACAGAGAATGAAATTAGAAAGGAGTACTACTGGCAGGGGTACAATTAAATAACTAGACTATCCAAAAGAATCAACTAGATATTACTACAAGATAATCTGGTAATTTATTGAAGTATAAAACATATAGAAATCTTTCCTTACATGTACAGAGAGAAACCAGACAAAAGATAAAATGGAAGAAAAGATCTTATCTATAATTTAAAAAACAGGCATAAACTGAATAAAGAGTTCAAAACACGTATGAGGAAAACTATGGAACACTTCTGAGAGACACAAAGGTAGATTTCAACAAATGGAGAGACATATCTTGTTTTCATACTAAAGATTCAGTATCATAATGATGTCATTTCTCCTTGAGTTAATTTTACATGGTCCCAAAATAAATACGATATAAAATTTTTTGTATTTTGTTTTTTACAGCTAGACAACTGGAAAAAAAAAAAGCAAAAAAGGGAAAATATGAAGGGAGAACAAGAGCATACTTACATCATATTAAATTAGTGCTGAAAATCCGTTATAAGTAAAACAGTATGAAGTTTACTGTACTGTATCAGTAAGCTAATTTCTTAGTTCTTGTCATTATACTATGGAGATATACGATGTTAACATTAGGAGAAACTAACTGAAGGGTACATGGTAACTCTCTTTTTTTTTTTCTAACTCTTTTATAAGTACAAAGTTATTTAAAAATAAAAAGGCTTTAAAAAGCTATGACTCTGGCAGATAAATAGATCAACAAAGGGAACACGTTTTTTAAATTTCACAGTATATGAAAGTTAGTCATAATAAAGGTAGCATCTCAAAAACACGTCAGAAGATGGACTTTAAAAACATGGCAAGGGCAACAGGACAGCCACGAGCAGACACAAAGCTGCGTCTATTTCTTACACTACACATTAGGGTAATTACAAAAGAAACGGATTTAAATGCTTAAGAACATTATATGGCATTTGAATTATAGAAAAGAGTTGTGCTTTTAATTAAAAATACGTAAATGGAATATACCTTCTTCCAAGGAGGCTATTACAGAGCAACAAACATTTTATTTTGACTTATTTGTGAAAGGGTAAGGCACGTGGAAGGCCTGCTGGACCTCTGAAATGATTATGCCTATTACTAGAATAGGGATAATAAATCAAGCTCTTAGGTTACGTCAAACAAACGGAAAAGGTTTTTACTGGGTATAAAAGTATAACTACTTTTAATGAAACAGGATACATCCATGCAGTGGAATATTACCCTGGCATTAAAAAAATGAGGCTGATGTAAAAACAAACAAAAAGGAGAAAACAGAAAATAGATCACTATGTCTCATACTGTTCATCCTGTTTTAGTAAAAAATAAAAGGGTTGTAAAAAGATAAAGGCAGAGGAACCAGAGATCAAATTGCCAACATCCGCTGGATCGTCAAAAAAGCAAGAGAGTTCCAGAAAAACATCTATTTCTGCTTTATTGACTACGCCAAAGCCTTTGACTGTGTGAATCACAGTAAACTGTGGAAAATTCTGAAAGAGATGGGAACCAGACCACCTAACCTGCCTCTTGAGAAATCTGTATGCAGGTCAGGAAGCAACAGTTAGAACTGGACATGGAACAACAGACTGGTTCCAGATAGGAAAAGGAATACATAAAGGCTGTATACTGTCACCCTGCTTATTTAACTTATATGCAGAGTACATCAGGAGAAACGCTGGGCTGGAAGAAGCACAAGCTGGAATCAAGAATGTCGGGAGAAATATCAATAACCTCAGATATTCAGATGACACCACCTTTATGGCAGAAAGTGAAGAGGAACTCAAAAGCCTCTTGATGAAAGTGAAAGAGGAGAGTGAAAAAGTTGGCTTAAAGCTCAACATTCAGAAAACAAAGATCATGGCATCTGGTTCCATCACGTCATGTGAAATAGATGGGGAAACAGTGGAAACGTGTCAGACTTTTATTTTTTTGGGCTCCAAAATCACTGCAGATGGTGACTGCAGCCATGAAATTTAAAGACGCTTACTCCTTGGAAGAAAAGTCATGACCAACCTAGACAGCATATTCAAAAGCAGAGACATTACTTTGCCAACAAAGGTCTGTCTAGTCAAGGCTATGGATTTTCCAGTGGTCATGTATGGATGTGAGAGTTGGACTATGAAGAAAGCTGAGCGCCAAAGNTTAAAGACGCTTACTCCTTGGAAGAAAAGTCATGACCAACCTAGACAGCATATTCAAAAGCAGAGACATTACTTTGCCAACAAAGGTCTGTCTAGTCAAGGCTATGGATTTTCCAGTGGTCATGTATGGATGTGAGAGTTGGACTATGAAGAAAGCTGAGCGCCAAAGAATTGATGCTTTTGAACTGTGGTGCTGGAGAAGACTCTTGAGGGTCCCTTGGACTGCAAGGAGATCCAACCAGTCCATTCTAAAGGAAATCAGTCACCTTCATTGGAAGGTGTTCACTGGAAGGACTGATGCTAAAGCTGAAACTCCAATACTTTGGCCACCTCATGCGAAGAGTTGACTCACTGGAAAAGACGGATGCTGGGAGGGATTGGAGGCAGGAGGAGAAGGGGACGACAGAGGATGAGATGGTGGGATGGCATCACTGACTCGATGGACATGAGTGAACTCTGGGAGTTGGTGATGGACAGGGAGGCCTGGCGTGCTGCGGTTCATGGGGTTGCAAAGAGTCGGACACGACTGAGCAACTGAACTGAACTGAAAAAGATAAAAATGTCATTGAAAGGATATACAAAAGTACACTGACTGCCTCTGGAAAAGTCTCAGCTCTGCTGAGAAGATGTCTTCCTTTTCATTGTATACCTTTTTGTAAAGTCTGAAGATCAGAGCAAAAGGTTGGTTTTTTGAAAAGATTGAATGTTAGAGACAGACAAGATCCCAAACATCTAAAGTGAACAACATTCAAAGGCGGGGGGAACTGATTCAAGAAGAAATAGATAATCTTAACAGTTCTACAACTACTGCAAGCTGGAGGAATTAAATGTTTCCCCTTTCCTCTGTCCAACACAAAAAAAATACCAGATTCAAATGGTTTTATAAACACCTTCTACCAAACATTTGAGAAAAGTATTATTCCAACCTGATGCAAACTTTTCCAAAATAAAAATCAAGGAAATACTCCCCAACCCATTCTATGAGGCTAATATAGTCATGATATAAAAGTCAAAGGTGCTGTGAAAAAGATAATCATAGGCTAATATCACTTATGAATACTGACACAAATATCCTCAACAAAGTGTCAGGAAATACAACACAAAAGCGTAAAGAAACTAGAGCAGAATCAAGCTGAGTTTTCTCTAAGAATGCAAAGATGGTTTAGCCCTGGATGGTCTATATGTCATTCACTTCATTAAAAGATTAAAGAAGAAAATCCATACGATCATCTCAATAAAGAACAAACATTTGGAAAAAGTCATTATCTACTCAAGATAAAAACTCAATGAACTAGAAACAGAGAGACGCTGCCAACAACATTAAATGTCATTCTTAATACTAAAATACTAGAGGCATTCTTTTTAAAATCAAAAGCATGGTAAGGATTCTCTACTGTTACATCATAATCCTGGAAGTTCTAATTAGGACAGGAAATTTTTTAAAAGGAAATAAAAATTGAAAATGAAGAAATAAAACAAAAATCTCAAGAAATATGAAACTTTAACAAGTCAGATTAAAGAAAGTAATTCTGCACCTCACCTATTTTTAATTCTTTTCTCTTTTTTTAACAGCCAATAGAGGTATTTATTCTCCATTCAACTTCTCTTCCTCTTTTCTACTAAAGTAGGTAGATAGCGATAATCAGTCTCCTATCTGCTCTATTCTTTCCCCACCCCTTCCTTTTCTTTACCTTCTGTAAACGGCTACATTCGTTGGCTGGACTCTGTTAAAGTCCATTCCAAGTGAGGGTAATTTCCAAGATGGCCACCAAAATTACCTGGAACAGAGGCTGGATAATTTTCTGCAAGGGCTGGAAAATAAGTCTTTGTAAACTATATGATTTCTGTCGCAACTTCTTGACTTTGTTGCTGTAGCACAAAAGCAGCCACAGACAAGAGGTAAATAAATGCACATGACTGTGTTCCAATAACACTGTTTCCAAAAACAGCAGCAATTTGCTAACCCCGGCCCAGAGCATGAACTCACAGTTCTGGTTTCCAAGCCCCTTAAGGTAGCCCACATAATTTCAAAGGCTATTGAGAAATTTCAAAATTAGTACTTTACTATTTATTTATTTGCTGCACCATGCAGTCCGCAGAATCTTAATTCTCAAACCAGGGATTGAACACGGGCCCATGGCAGTGAAAGCACCAAGTGCTAATCACTGGACCAGTAGAGAATTCCCGAGTGTTTTTTTCTTAAATAAGAAGTAACCGGAAAAGAGACCTAGGAAGTCCTAACGACTTTATGCTTCAGTAATCATTTTTAGTTTCCATGATTTCTTCCTCTTCCAGAAATTTGTTATAATCTTGATCTGGCTCCCTTTCATTCTGTGACACTGTCAGCACATACTGTTTTAACTGCTTTTTTTTAGTATCACTTCACAATGAGGTCTTAAGAGAAAGAAGTGATAAACGCAAGTGATTTTTAACTCAGTAGCTTCTACCAGAAATTACTTTTTACATTAAGATTTTAAATTCATTTAGAATTTTTATTTTATACTATGAGTGGTTTAACTGAATTGACTCTCATACAAATAACCAACTACAGAATGATTAATTAAAACATTTCTTTTTCACTGAACTATCTTAAATTCTCATATATACATAGAACTGTAACTGTATTACATTTATATTAATTTGAAATAGATTAAAAATCTTACCCAGTAAGAAATAATTTGATCAAATTTTCTTTTTTTTTTCCCCAAGAAAAGGCCCTGTGCATTTTGTATCAAATTGATTTCCAGCTTTTTTGTTATTTGATTTGCCATGAGTTAAACACCAAATATTGCTAGTACTAGTATTATTTACCCACTCCAGTGTTCTTGCCTGGAGAATCCCAGGGACGGCGGAGCCTGGTGGGCTGCCGTCTATGGGGTCGCACAGAGTCAGACATGACTGAAGCAACTTAGCAGCAGCAACAGCAGTATTATTTTATATAATACATACCCTTTATGGAACCACCTTTTCCGATTATCCTATGAATTCTACAGTCTTTTCCTATAGATTTTCTGGGTACATAATCATATAATCTGTAAGTAGTGATAATTTTGTCTTTTCTTTCCTAATAATTAGACCTCATTTCTTTTTATCTTGTTAGCTTGAATCAACTTCAAAATAATATTTTAACAACAGTGATCTTATTCCTGATTTTAATTGGAATGATTTCATAATTCACCATTTAAAAATCTTACTCTTAGATTTCAGTAAATATTTTTAACATTCAAGTATCTTCCTTTTATTAAAAAAAATTTTAGGAGTGGCTTCTAAATGACTTCATAGCACGTTTTCATAACACATCAGTCAGTTCAGTCACTCAGCTGTGTCTGACTCTTTGTGACCCTATGGACTGCAGCATGCCAGGCTTCCCTGTCCATTACCAACTCCCAGAGCTTACTCAAACTCATGTCCATTGAATTGGTGATGATATCCAATCATCTCATCCTCTGTCTATCCCCTTCTCCTCCTGCCTTCAATCTTTCCCAGAATCGGGGTCTTTTCTAAGTAGTCAGGTCTTCATATCAGGAGGCCAAAGTATTGGAGCTTCAGCTTCAGCATCAGTCCTTCCAATGAATACTCAGGACCAATTTCCTTTAGGATGTCTCCTTGCAGTCCAAGGGACTCTCAAGTCTTCTCCAACACCACAGTTCAAAAGCATCAATTCTCATGCTCAGCTTTCTTTATAGTCCAACTCTCACATCCAAACATGACTCCTGGAAAAACCATAGTTTTGACTAGATGGACCTTTGTTGGCAAAGTAATGTCTCTGCTTTTTAATATGCTGCCTAGGTTGGTCATAGCTTTTCTTCCAAGGAGCAAGTGTCTTTTAATTTCAGGGCAGCAGTCACCATTTGCAGTGATTTTGGAGCCCAAGAAAAGAAAGTCTCTCACTCTTTCCATTGTTTCCCCAACTATTTGCCAGGAAGGGATGGGATAGGATGCCATGATCTTCGTTTTCTGAATGTTGAGCTTTAAGCCAACTTTTCACTCTCCTCTTTCACTTTCATCAAGAGCTCTTCAGTTTCTCTTCACTTTCTGCCATAAGGGTGGTGTCATCTGCATATATGAGGTTATTGATCTTTCTCCCGGCAATCTTGATTCCAGCTTGGCATTTCGCATGATGTACTCTGCATATAAGTTAAATAAGTAGGGTGACAATATACAGCCTTGACGTACTCCTTTTCCTACCTGCAACCAGTCTGTTGTTCCATGACTGGTTCTGTTACTTCTTGACCTGCATACAGGTTTCTCAGGAGGCTGGTAAGGTGGTCTGGCATTCTCATCTCTTGAAGAATTTTCCAGTTTGTTGTGTTCCACACAGTCAAAGGCTTTGGCCTAGTCAATAAAACAGAAGTAGATGTTTTTCTGGAACTCTCTAGCTTTTTCAATGAGCAAGCGGATGTTGGCAATTTGATCTCTGGTTCCTCTGCCTTTTCTAAATCTGGCCTGAACATCTGGAAGTTCTTGGTTCACGTATTGCTGAAGCCTGGCTTGGGAGAATTTTGAGCATTACTTGGGTGGCATGTGAGATGAGTGCAATTGTTTGGTAGTTTGAGCATTCTTTGGCACTGCCTTTCTTTGGGATTGGAATGAAAACTGACCTTTTCCAGTCCTGCAGCCATTGCTGAGTTTTCCAAATTCGCTGGCACACTGAGTACAGCACTTTCACAGCATCATCTTTTAGGATTTGAAATAG
Source organism: Aepyceros melampus (assembly GCA_006408695.1). Classification (NCBI taxonomy): domain Eukaryota; kingdom Metazoa; phylum Chordata; class Mammalia; order Artiodactyla; family Bovidae; genus Aepyceros; species Aepyceros melampus. Next base: position 562,991 of record SJXQ01006030.1, read on the forward strand.
CTCAATGGAATTCTATCACCTCCACTAGCTTTGTTCGTAGTCATGCTTCCAAAGGCCCATTTGACTTCGGACTCCAGGATGTCTGGCTCTAGATGAGTAATCACACCATCGTGGTTATCTGGGTAATGAAGATCCTTTTTCTAAGGTTCTTCTATGTATTTTTGCCATCTTTTCATAATATCTTCTGCTTCTGTTAGTTCCATCCTGTTTCTGTCCTTTATCGAGCCCATCTTTGCATGAAATGTCCCCTTGGTATCTCTAATTTTCTTGAAGAGATCTCTAGTCTTTCCCATTCTATTGCTTTCCTCTATTTATGATAAAATATAACCATACAGTTCTCTTAATTTGCTGATGCTGTCAGTTACCATATTTTCCCATTTTGATCCATCCTCCATCCCTGCAATAAACCCTACCTGTTCATATTTTATTAATTTTACTACTTTGCTCATTACTCAGATCTCCTGTGAAATTTTTAGGAAAGAAATCACAATATGACTGAAATTTTTATAGTATTTTAAATTACGGATTTAAATTAACTTTATGCTAGTTTTATATGGTCTAGAATTGTTTGAAAAACAACTTATCTAGTCTTGGAAAGTCAGCTAGAATTCAGATCACAAGGTGCTTGTTTAGAAAGATTTTTGAGTATTTAAAATTTTCTTCTGTTGTTAAGCTTTTTCATTCTTTCTTCATCTTCCTGTATCAATTTGATTCATTAATGGTTCACTCATAAATTATCCATTTCCTCTAGCTTTTCAAGTATAAGCAAAGCACTGTATATAGTCTCTTTAAAATTTGTCTCCTTTCCCACTCATGCTCTTTTTGTCTTTTGTTCCTTTAGCCCAGCTTTACAGGGTTTCATCTATTTTACTCATCTTTAACTCCTCCCAAAATCCACTTTTAGTGTTAAATATCGTTTCCACTATTTTAGATTCTATTTTACTCATTTCTGAACTTACCTTTACTAATTATATCCTCTTATTTTCCACTGGCTTATTTAAATTGTTATTTAAATTGAGCAATAATTCATTTACTGCCTTTATTTCCATGTTATCAGTTTCTTCTTTAATAATAATAATTTAAGGTATAATACTAAGTTTCTTCTCAGTATAGTTTTAGCCATATTTCATAGGTTTTAGTATGAAGTATTTTCCTCTTTATTTCTCGATAATTTATAATTTCAATATTGACTTCTTCTTTGACTCAGGGGTACTTAAGATTTTTCTCAATTATTAGCTATATAAAATGACTTGTGAGTCATCTTTTTCTTGCCACTGATTTATTGTTTATTAGACTGACTGGAGACTGCTGCCTACAAATGCTATTATTTTGAATTTTTAAAAGTTTGCCTTGTAATCAGAACATGACTAATTTTCATAAATATCTGACTGAAATTTTTAAAAAAGGAAAAAGTGTACAAAGTTGTAAAACAGGTATATAATATGCTAATACCTGTAGCATATTATTGAAATCCTCTGTGTATCTGCTAATCTTTCTACTTGATGAAATGTAGAAAGTCTACCATTTATTGCATATTTACAATAGGTCACATAAGTACCATGTACATATCTGTGTGTGTGTGTGTGTGTGTGTGTGTAGTTTAATCCTCACCAACTGTGACATAGGTATCACTTCCTATTTTAGAGTTAAAGAAGATAGGACTTCACAAATGGCAAGTAACTTTCCAAGAAACGCAGCTCAAATGGCTGAGCCACAATTTAAAGTCATATTTGCTCTCAATGCTCAAGCTCCTAGGACCATGCTCCTACCTCTACGCAGCTTTCACAACCTAGTGTACTTAATACCAGTCTTCGTTTCAAAGTTATTTTCTGTTAAGTTCCAAAATAACCCTTCTCTTTACCTAATTCCCTCTTCACTCTTCCATACAAACTATTTTGTACTTCTGCTCAGAATTCATCTCCTTTTTGAATGCCCCATCCTCTTCCCCCTCTGCTTTGGTATACTTTAAAGCCCAATTCTGTTTCCTCACATAAAAACCTTCCTAAATGTGTATCACAAGTCATAGGGGAAAACAATCTTACTTAAAACTGGCCAAAAAAAAGGGGGGGGGGCAAAAAATGAATGTACGCAGGAATTATTGTATGCTTAAAGAATCATATTGGCTATGACTATGATGTCAGCTACTAATGTTTAAATGTCACTTTAAATTGCTATTTTTTTTAAACAACAACAACAAAATCTGTCTCCCACAAGCCATTAATGAGTCTTCCTGCTAATTGTTCAGTAAATACTATACAACTTGGTTTAACTGCTTTCTAATTATTCCATTTTACTTTGGCAAGTTTTGTTTCCCACCTTTACATTTTCTTTGTATTACTTTCAAAAAATGTTTTTTCTAAATTTATTAATTTCAATTAGAGCTAATTACAATATCGTACTGGCTCTGCCATACACCGACATGAATCCGCCATGTTGTTTCCCACCTTTTAAGACATGGTTTGGATCTAAGTTTCATGATTCCTGAAATGCTCAGTTCAAGTCACAAAAAGACAAATACATGCAAGAATAAACAGCCACGGAGAGCAAAGAAGAGTGAAAAGAGGGCACAAATGCAGAGACTGTCCAAGATGACTTTCCCACTAAAAAAGTAAGATGATGGGTTTCTTTCTGTACAGTTCAAGAAATATTTGAAAACTAATTATTCCCAAGACACCATGCAAATATTATAGGGAGGTTTTATGGGGTGAATCAGGTTTCCCAAAATATGTTGAGTCACAAGTAGCTAATCCCTGGAATTTGTGAAAAATGGCCTCACTTGGAAACAGGATCTTTGCAAATGTAATCAAATTAAGAAAAAGTCTGATGGGATTAGGACTGGCCCTAAACGCAATGACTGGAATCCTTAAAAGTAGGCCATGAAGTGGGTTCACCAAGTGAAGAAATGAACAGAGACACAGGGAACATGCCAAGCGACAATGGGGCACAGACTGGAGTGAGTCAGCTGCAACCCAAGGAACGCCAGAGAATGCCAGCAACCAGCACGAGCCAGGGAGAAAGGCGGGAGCAGAGTCTCAGAGTCTCGAGAAGGTTTCAACTTGGCCGACACCGTGATTTTGTACTTCCAGCCCCAGTACTGTGAGAGAACACATTTCCATGGTTCTAATCCATGAGTATGTGGGACTCTGTCACAGCAGCTCTGGAACACTGAAAAGATAAACTGACATGTTCCTTACTCTCAATATCTTATGACCTAGCAAATGCATAATATGCCAGCAGAAAGGGGAAACAGGTTCTGTATACAAATAAATCAGACATTCCTGTCTCATCTTACACTCCCTTGGCTCATTTTAACTGCAGTCACTGCCGTACCAAACAGCTCGCAGCAAGATATGAACTGACAGCACGCTGGCGGAACCAAGCAGCCTTTGCTCTCTGCTCTAGGTCTCTGTGACCCGCCGTGTGGGTCCCCATCATTCACGCATGCACAGCCTACGCAAGAGTGGACACGAGCTGGGCTAAAGGGGAATGGGAACACGAGCTGGGCTAGACGGGAGTGGGAGCACGAGCTGGGGCTAAAGGGGAATGGGAGCACGAGCTGGGGCTAAAGGGGAATGGGAGCACGAGCCGGGCTGAAGGGGAATGTGAGCTGGGCTAAAGGGGAATGGGAGCACGAGCCGGGCCGAAGGGGAATGGGAGCACGAGCCGGGCCGAAGGGGAATGGGAGCACGAGCCGGGCCGAAGGGGAATGGGAGCACGAGCCGGGCCGAAGGGGAATGGGAGCACGAGCCGGGCCGAAGGGGAATGGGAGCACGAGCCGGGCCGAAGGGGAATGGGAGCACGAGCCGGGCCGAAGGGGAATGGGAGCACGAGCCGGGCCGAAGGGGAATGGGAGCACGAGCCGGGCCGAAGGGGAATGGGAGCACGAGCCGGGCCGAAGGGGAATGGGAGCACGAGCCGGGCCGAAGGGGAATGGGAGCACGAGCCGGGCCGAAGGGGAATGGGAGCACGAGCCGGGCCGAAGGGGAATGGGAGCACGAGCCGGGCCGAAGGGGAATGGGAGCACGAGCCGGGCCGAAGGGGAATGGGAGCACGAGCCGGGCCGAAGGGGAATGGGAGCACGAGCCGGGCCGAAGGGGAATGGGAGCACGAGCCAGGCTGAAGGGGAATAGGAGCACGAGCTGGCGCTAAAGGGGAATGGCAGCTGGTGCGCATGATCCTTTTCCTCAGGTCAACAATGTTATACTCCTCTCAAAGTCCCAGCTTTCCAAACTGTCTGAAGTGGTGATCAACTTGAGAACACATACTGGCTGTACCTCTTCACTATTTAACACTTTCTAAGCCACTACTCTTGTTCCTGGATCACTTCACAAAGCAAGAATTCCACACAAGTCTTGTCTCAAGGTTCCGACGTACAGGAGACTCAGGCACACAAATTGCTGTTGTTTAGTCATCAAGTCGTGTCCACTTTTTTGCAACCCCATGAACTGCAGCCCGCCAGGCTCCTCTGTCCATGGGGTGTCCAGGCAAGAATACTAGAGTGGATTGCCATTTCCTTCTCCAGGAGAGCTTCCCGACCCAGGGATCAAATCTGTGTCTCCTGCTTGGCAGGTGGATTCTTTACCACTGAGCCACCTGGGAAGCCCCAAGACACAAATAACCTACAATTCAAAGGCAAGTTTGGGTTCAAGAGACTGACAGAGTTTATGAGAGTCACACCGTGCTGAGACAATTGGAGGCAATTGCATAAATGTGGCCTGGAACCACACTGTGGCTAGGTAACATCACAGTGGGAGGAAGATGAGGTTTGCAGAGGACCCACAGAAATGGTATAACAAGACTGAAAGGTACAGCCACACTGCTTTAATGTTTCTCAGCTTCTATTCTAAACAATGTCAGAAGTAGCTAATATACCAACATAAATTAAATGATAATAAAACCAAGACTCTAAAAATAGCTAGTGGAACATATATTTCAATATTCTTCAATGGGTATCTGGTTACCATGTTAGTCATTATTATATACCATACTATAAACAAATTTGGTAAATGAAATGTGAATTTACTCAAACAAGTAACATTCATTCACAAAAATAAAACTTAAAAAAAAAAAAAAACACTTCAGAGTTGCATGTGTACATCTGAAAAAAAAAGAAAAATAACTGTATGTGTATGCCCGCGGTACAGTAGTCCCACAAAGACGTCCATGTCCGAATCCTGGAAAGCAGTGAATGCCTTACCTTACGTGGCTAAGGGGACTCCGTGGATGTGAACAAGTAAAGTTTCTTAATATTGGGAAAATTTCCTGAATTATGTGGGGAGAGCTGCTGTAGTCACAAGGGTTCTTATAAGAAGCAAACAGAGAAGTCTGGGTCAGAGGAGATGGGAAGACAGAAACAGAGGGTCAGACAAAGGTTTACTGTGTTGCTTGCATAAAGACAGAGAAGAGGCCACGAACCAAAGAACACAGCTGGACTCTAGAAGCTGAAACAGCAGGTAAATGGGTTCATCAAACAGCCTCTGGAGAAAGCACAGCATTGCTGCTATCACGATTTTGGTCCAATGAAAACCATTTCAGACTCTGGATCCCCAAGGATGAAAGATAATAGATTTGGGCTGTTTTAAACACTAAGTTTGTGATAATTTGTTACAACAACAATATGAAAAATATCCTATAATCCAGTGATCCCTCTTCCAAGGGTAAATTCCATTGAAATCTCACCAGACATGAAGTGATCTTGAAATACATCCACAATTTCTTTGGCCTTATACCTTCAAACACTGGAGCTCAATCCATCTCCTCTTGTGTGGTCTAGACTAAGTGACTCACTGCTAATGAAGAGAATACGGCAGAAGTGACGGAGTGTGACTTTCAAGACTATGTCATGAAAGGCTTCCTTCCTGCTCTTCTTCTCTGGGATCACTGGGGGAAGCCAGCCGCAGCGTCATGCAGACTCTCAGGCAGGCCCTTATAGCAGCTCATGGCAAAGAAGTGAGGCCTTCTGCCAAAAGTCAGAGAAACAGACCACGAGTGAGCCATCTAGGAGGTTAATCCTCCACTCTAGCCAAACCTCCAGACGACTGCAGGCCTGACTAACATCTTAAGTAACTTTATGAGAGACTGCGAGCCGTATAACCAATTATGACATTCCTGAATTTCTAGCCCAGAGAAACTCTAAAGCAGTAAGTCTTTCCTGTTTAAGCCATTAAGGTTTGGGGTAATTTATTATATATCAGTATATAATAAATAGTCTACAAGAGGTCCCATACAAGGATGCACACCGTAGCAAAGTTTGTGGTAAAAGAGATTTCGGAAAAAACCTTAAGGACCTTCCCATCTGATAGACATTACAGAACATTATACAGCAGACTCAGTACCACAAACTAGATGGACAGAAAGTAAAATAGATCTTAAAAAGAGTATGGAGGGACTTTGCTGGCAGTCCAGTGGTTAAGACTCCAGGCATCTGATGCAGGGGACATATGTTCACTCCCTGGCAGAGAAACTAAGATACACATGCTGTGTGCGTGCATGTGTGCTAAGTGACTTCAGTCGTGTTCAACTCTTTGCGACTCTATGGACTGTAGCCCACTAGGCTCCTCTGTCCATGGGATTTCCCAGGCAAGAATAGTGGAGTGGGTTGCCATGCTCTCCTCCAGGGAATCTTCCCAACTCAGGGATGGAACCCACGTCTCCTGCATTGCAGGCAGATTCCTTACCAACAAGCCACCAGGGGAAGCCACATGTTGCATGTGGTAGTCCCCTCCAAATTTTTTTAAGTAGCATTAATAAAAAATAGTATTGAGTTAAAAATGTTAAAAAGTTATACAAATTAAAACCATAAATTTGGTACAGTACCCCAAAGAAGCAAAAGTAGGAACCCAAATAGGTATTTCCACATCCGTGTTCAGAGCAGCATTATTCATAAAAACCAAAAGATGAAAGCAACCCGTGTCCACGAAAAAATGAATGGATAAACAAATGTGGTACAAACACACTGGAATATTCAGTTCAGTTCAGTCGCTCAGTCGTGTCCAACTCTTTGAGATCCCATGAATCACAGCACGCCAGGCCTCCCTGTCCATCACCAACTCCCGGAGTTCACTCAGACTCACGCCCATCGAGTCAGTGATGCCATCCAGCCATCTCATCCTCGGTCGTCCCCTTCTCCTCCTGTCCCCAATCCCTCCCAGCATCACGGTCTTTTCCAATGAGTCAGCTCTTCACATGAGGTGGCCAAAGTACTGAAGTTTCAGCTTTAGCATCATTCCTTCCAAAGAAATCCCAGGGCTGATCTCCTTCAGAATGGACTGGTTGGATCTCCTTGCAGTCCAAGGGACTCTCAAGAGTCTTCTCCAACACCACAGTTCAAAAGCATCACAGAACTATATATACACCTAAAAACGGTTGAGCTCGTAAAAATACCACAATTAAAAAAATCCTGATTAACTACAAAAAAGACACAAAATGCTGAACATTTCACAAGAATATTGCATATTTAAGAAAACATGTGAATGAGTGCCTATAAGGGGATGGGAATAAAGGGATGAAAGCTTGCCTTGTGGGACTGATGATGTCATGATTTGATTTTCAAAAATAATTTTCAAGAACATACCTAATACTTAACAAGTGAGATGTCATCTATACCAAAACAAGAAATAATCTATGTAACTTTCCTTCTAACCTTACAGAGACCAAGAACCACAAACTATTGACTATTACAGCTAGAAGATCTAGAAATCACTTCACCTTTTACATTCAAGCCACTTAATACTTCAAAAGAAATTTAACTTCAGAATTATCTGCTATTCCAAGCAGATTTTACAGGGCATTGTGTTTCAAACAACAAACTACCACATTGCTTGACGTCAGAAGACATTTTAGATAATATAAATCTTTAAAGATTGTAGGAGTAGTCAAAGCAGTGTTTTCAATGCAGTAGCAATAATATTTCAAACAGTTCTATTGTAAGTTTCTTGGAGGCTAGTTCCCATGTCTCACACCTTTATATTGTCTGGCATTTAGTAGCTACTCAACTACGTAGTGAATGTATTTCCTCAAGTCATTTCTCTGCATCATATTACCCTATCCTATCCTGTGTACTAGGTGAAATTACACTCAGAGATTAGTAAAAAAACAAAGCAGGGGAGGTCAAAATTAAAGAAAACATTTAATACAAGAAGACTGCTACATTATGTGAGATTCCTTTTAAAAATAGAGAAAATGGCAAAAATCTAAAGAGCAAGGCATGAAAGACTGCAATTAGCAGCTTTGATTCACTTCACAGACATACTTAGGAATATTTAACTTCTGAACTCCTCAATAGCTCAATTCTGACCGTATCAATTGTAAAAGTGTTAGATGCTCAGTTGTGTTCAGCACTTTGCAACCCCACGGACTGTAGCCTGCCACACTCCTCTGTCTGTAGAATTCTTAGGCAAGAATAGTAGAGTGGGTAGCCATTTCTTTCTCCAGGGGATTTTTCCAACCCAGGGATCAAACCCAGGTCCCCTGCATTGCAGGCAGATTCCTAACCATCTGAGCCACCCATATTATTAACAATGAATAATTTCAAAGACCACTAAAGCCAACACTATAGTCTTATATTAGGTATTTCATAATAGAAATAAAGGGAAAGAAATCAACTTTTTGTACTTTAGCTCTTTCTTATTTAATCCCCCTAAAATCTCAATCTAATACTGTTCTGTTTAGCACAAGTATTAATTTGATTAATAAGATGATCTTTAGAAAGTATGTTATGAATGTCATTAGGAAAACTGCTGCATCTCCACTTGCTTAGCTACCACGTATTTTACAAAGCATTCTACACCATAGCTAAAAACTCAAAACCGAGATTCCTTTTTCATTCAATGAATGATTTGTTGATTTATATTGCTTTTCAAGTAATTTCTGTTACATACTATTTTGTATGTTATGCAACGAGCAACATTATAAAATAGTTTTACAGAGTTAGAACAAAACAGAAGACTTACATTCTTTATGTCCTTATATACAATACTTGACCTCGTATAAAGTCACAATATACGTAATTAGGAATAATCTATCATGTAAAATGAAAATCATGCTACATCGAGCTGTTTAAATAGTAAAACAAGATAATTTATATAAAAATAAGAACCATAAACTCTCAAAAACTATACCAGAGTTCAAAGATATGAACGGCTTAGGTATTAAATTTCACTTAAATTTTTCTTTAACTTATTGGAAAAACATATCAAAGGACCTTCTAGAAAATTTAGATATACTACAAAAAACAAACAAATTTCATTTAAAAATTTAATATAACATCTTTAATTCTAGGTACAATTTTCATCAGATTTTAAAAAGAGATTCTAAGGACTATTAACCCTGATATGTATGATTAATAATTCTTACAGCAAAAATAGTTTTAAAAATAAAGAATAAAATTGCCTATTTATCAGTGAAAACCAGGCTAGTTTTATTAAAGTTCAATTCCTTATCTTGAAAAATATTTTCTAAAACAAAAATTAGAGGTTCTTTCGAGACTTTCTAATACATAAACACTAATTAAGATACATTGACCCTGGAGTGCTTTCAAAGCCACTGTCATCCTGATCAGAGAGTAGGGAGGTTTGACAAGCTGGCTACCATAAATATGCATAAAGATAAGGCAGCATTTAAAACTATACTCAATCTGAAAACATGTTTTTAGACATTTAATGAAAGGAACAAAAAACAGTGCAATGAAAACACTCGATATCAAGAGTATATGTTATGAGTATTCACAAGACAGAAATATATCTAAAAGAAAAATCATGGTGCTTTAATTTGAAATATTTGCCTATAGACTTTATTCAATATCTAAAAGTGACCAAAGAGTAATATAAATACTTAATACAGATCTTAAATATTAAACCTATGAAAAAATTTATCACAATCATTTTTCCCAATTTACATGATAAAATGATTTACTCTGAATAACCTAATTAATAGCAGAAAGCTATGCTAACAAAGGAAAAGATCCACTGCTTCATACATAATTTATTAAAATTTCCTACAGGATTTATTTGAAGTAAAGAATTTGAACATCTCTTCTGTGATATAGAATCAGTGTCTTGACACATTCCACTGTCAAAACATTCATAGATATTCTTCCTAATTTTAAAAATCTAAATAATTTCTTCTATACAGATTGTAATTATAAACTATGGCTTTTTATAAAAAGACTTCTACCAACAGCACTGCTGCAAGGGTTCTTACTCCTCTGCAGTTATCATTTCAGCCTGGGTGGCAGAAAGCATTGCTGCAGTCATTTGCAAAAAGGCACTAGGGTTGTGACTTCAAAGTAACAAAGGCACTGGCATCTTTTTGCCACCCTATTCACAGGCAGTTCACTCAGACCTTTTGCAAAAGCAGGCTCTTTGGTAACCAAAATTTCACCAATCAACCAAAGCCGCCGCTCAAGCTCCGCAGTGCCTGCCTCCACTGCTTCCTCCTCTCCCAGGCTGCCCTTTCCAAAGGCCCACTTCAGCCATCAGCAGCAGCTTTGTATCCCCTCTTGGCTACCACTGCATGTGTCCCTGTGGCCAGGGAGGAGAAGCAGCCTTTCAATGGGCTGAGCTTTGGCTCCTGCCATGAATATGCTCCATTCTTTGTTGTCCTCTACCCGTTTCCTTAGATACTGTTATTCCACTCTACTCTGTCAACAGGCATTATAAAAACAAAACCTCTTTCTAGCTTCAAAAACGGCTCTCTCTCTCACCAGTCTCCCCTTAACACTCATACCCCTCCCCCTTCTCCCTCTTCTGTCAAAAACCCAGGATCAGAAGCACAGGAAATCCATCTCCGGTGCTGCAGTAGGGGAGAGGTGGGGGGAGACGCCCCTGCCTTTTCGCTTGGCGTGTGGCTGCAGACCCTGTGCCAAGGCCAGGCCTCCAGCTTTAGACAGTGCAAGGGAAGATCGCCTCCCCCTCGCCCCCCGCCCGCTCTCCACCCAGGCAGCAAGCCGGGCCAGCGCAGCTCCAGCACCTACCCCATTTCCGAGCCCAGCAGCACCTCCATCCCGTCTCCAGTGACACCCAGGGGGGCTGCGCCAGTACAGCCACATGTCGGTCACGTGTGCGCGCGCGCAGCCAATCGGCAGGTCCCCGACGGGAACGGGAGCGCCCTGGTCCGCATCCAGCGATTACACAGCGGCTCCACGCGCCTCTTTCCGACTCACACTCTGCACTCCAAGGGCAGCAGCGCAAGGGCCCCGCCCCGCCACACGGCTCCGGGCCCAGGCCGGCACCGAGCGCCCCCCACTCTACCTCCGGGCCACCCACTGCAGCCGACGGAAGCTGACAAGCAGAAACGGTGGGGTGGGGGAGGTCCACGGGGCAGAAAGATTATTAGCACGACATACTAGAGGTGGGTGGGTGAGCAACAAATTACGTCTCATTCATTACTTGCTAAGATTTACAGGCTTGCAGCACAGAGAAAAAGGATTCTACTAAATGTATCAAAACAATGTTACATTGCAAATCACCGATTTGCTAGGTAAATCACTGGAACTATGAATTAAAAACACAAGTTTCTAGAAAAGCTATGATGGCAGTACAGAAGAGTAGCTGAGACCAAAATCATGAAGTCACAGAGTCGGATTACATCTTCTGCTCCTGTGATTTACTAGCTGTGTGACTTTAGTCACTTAAAGGCTCAGTGCTTAATTTCCCCAACAAAATGGGAACAGAAACTTTGAATAGAGGAGTAAATATATACGAAGCAGTATTCAGAACACATCCTGAATCTGTGACTTAATATTTCAATGCAAATTCCACATTTCACTTAAATTTAACCAAGTAAAGCTTGAATTATTTTTTATTAGTTAGAAGGACAAAATCCAAATTGGCAAAGATTTAAACTGGATTTAAAATCTGGTTTAAAATGTGGGGGGTGGGGGGAATCAGTTTTCATGACCTATTTGAAATTTAAAAGAATACTTAACTTTAGGTCTTTAAATGAAATATATTTATTATAATGTTTATTTTTCAAATTAATAGCAAGAAAAGCAGTGAGCAAGCTATCAAACAGCATTATTTGGAGCAATTTCATTTTAATAAAAATGGTATAAATTAGAAAAGTAATGGACAAATAGCAAAATGCCCACAGATGTACACAGAGTGGATATTCACAGCAGTTATCCATGGAAGGTGGATTATGGAGTAATTTCTGCTTTTCCTGTCTGTTTTTGGATACTTATTTCTTTTGTCTCTGTATTATAATGCTTATATAGCAAATACTCCTTAAATATTTGTTGAATGAACAAATGAAAAACATATTAGTAATTAGGAAAAATATATATTATAAATGAAAAGCTTAACTATATATTTAGAAATACTTTCCCTTGATATTTGAAGTAAAAGAAACATTAATCAATTTGGCTCTGTCCTAAATATCTCTTTTGTCAAGATGACTTAGTTTTACAAAAGGCTTTCAAGACTCTCTTACTGAAAGTGCATGATTCATTGACTAGGACTTAGTCATCAACTATTTGTGACAAATTCAGAATGGCTAATTCCTCATAAGGCCTAAAGCTTCTAGAAAGAAAAAGTGCCCTTCTAAACACAGAATACATTTTAAAAGCTTTTAAAATAACTTCTTAGTACCCTAAGAAACAACTCTGACTCTATGATTCAAGCTATTATTTAGTACGCCAGTTTGTAGCCAAAGTATTTGTCTAAATTTTTATTACATGTGTTAAAAAAGGTAGTGATTCAAATGAAAAAATTTTACAAAAAGCTATGACCATTATACATTCACCAATCAATATAATTCAAATAAAAAAAACAAGCCAATCTAAAAACTTTACATTTTACAATGTTTTCAACTGAGTTTATTTCAGTAAGATTTTCAAACCAGTTTTCTCAGCAATCCACAAAAGTTTGATTTGAATTTTGTGTAACAGTATATTTAGCTATTTAAAAATTTTATTTATCTTTTTAATTGAAGGATAATTGCTTTACAATATTGTGTTGGTTTCTGCTATACATCAACATCAATCAGCCATAGGTATGCTGGGGAAAGCCCAGATTGAAACCGCCCACCCTGGCCATGCACCATAGTAACTATTTGCATGAGCTGTTTTATGACAGGATATCCTGATAAGGAACTCAGAACTATTAAGCTACCACCAATCGGAAGAGACATTACTTTGCCAACAAAGGTCCATCTAGTCAAGGCTATGGTTTTTCCTGTGGTCATGTATGGATGTGAGAGTGGGACTGTGAAGAAAGCTGAGCACCAAAGAATTGATGCTTTTGAACTGTGGTGTTGGAGAAGACTCTCGAGAGCCCTTTGGACTGTAAGGAGATCCAACCAGTCCATTCTAAAGGAGATCAGCCCTGAGTGTTCAGTGGAAGGACTGATGCTAAAGCTGAAACTCCAATACTTTGGCCACCTCATGCGAAGAGTTGACTCATTGGAAAAGACTCTGATGCTGGGAGGGATTGGGGGCAGGAGGTAAAGGGGACAACAGAGGATGAGACGGCTGGATGGCATCACTGTCTTGATGAACATGAGTCTGAGTGAACTCCAGGAGATGGTGATGGACAGGGAGGCCTGGCGTGCTGCGATTCATGGGGTCGCAGAGTCGGACACAACAAAGCGACTGAACTGAACTGAAGGTTCAGCTTAAACAGAGATTCCATGAAATAATCGACCATTCCACGTAGACTCAATTCACCCTCATCTTGCCTCCATTGTTCCTGCCTTTTATGGTACAAACATATTGGTACCTCTGTGTACATTTCCTTTCCTAGTCCTGACTGTAAGAATTCTAGGGGAGAGCCACACCCGATTGTACCTTGAACGTCTCATGGTGTACACCATAATATGCTGTTTATTAAGTCCTATTAGTATAAGGAATGATTTGAAATTAATCTCCAAAGGGCAGGCAATGCAGATCCTGCAAGGAATAATAGTAATGCAAATGCTGAATAATGAATATTACTGTAAAATATAACCATCTACAGATGAAACAGAATGCTTTGAATAAAAACCCTGGGCCCTCTAGGTTAAAAAAATGTGATACAGCCTTGGGGTTAAGTTTCTGAGGTTAGGTGGCTGCACAATAAAATCCCTTTAGGAGCTTGAGAAGTTTTAAAAACGTCATTAAGTCAGAATCTCTGAGGATGAGGTCCAGGCATAGGTGTGTACTTGTCAGAACTGCGAAGCACCATGCATCACTCCAGCTTCTGCTATCAAAGCTCCTACTGCACTGCAATAGGGAGACTGTTTAGAAATGTTTTTAAATTCAGAGTGCTATTAATGCATCTGCTTACAGAGGAAAAAAAGCAAATTTATTTTTTCCTGTCAAAAAGCTTCCTAGTCAAGTACTAGCAATTAACATGAGAAAAACAATAGGGACTAATATACAGAAAATGTTCCACTACAGTATGGAATCAAAAAAATAAAAACAAAAGAATACCATTTCACCTATTAAGTAGACAATGATATTTTAAAATAATATTGCGGATCAGTGAGGATACATTAAAAAAAAAAAACAGCAGCAGCTTTTGAAAGTCCTTCCAGTGCTTACGTATACTGGACTTTCCTGGTGGTAGAGTGAGTAAGAAGCTGTCTGCCAGTGCAGGGGACATGGGTTGATCCCATGGCAAGGGACATGTCTGGGAAGATACCACAAACTGCGGAGCAAGGAGACCCGTTGCCACAACTACTGAGCCCACATTCTAGAGTCCACAAGCCACAGCTACTGAAGCCCGTGTGCCTAGAGCCCCTGCTCCACAACAAGAAAAGCCACCACAATGAGAAGCCCCTGCAGCACAGCAAAGAGTAGCCCCAGCGGGCTGCAACTAGAGAAGTCTACGTGCAGCAATGAAGACCTAGCACAACAAAAAATAAATCAATGCATAAAAATAAAGTGGTTATACTAAAGTAAGTCCAGTAAAAGAAATGATCTTACATACAATCAAATACAAACATTAGTATTTGAAGATATTCAGTATTGTTTCCACAAAGGAGATTTTAGAAACAGACTCAGTGATTGATAACAAAAGCTAGGTTGATTGTACTTTTGGCACACTTAAAGATGGTTAAAATTATGCCAAATGTACAAGGATAAAATACATAGGAATACATTTAAACCAAGGAAGTGAGAGATCTCTACAGTGAAAATTATAAGTCAGTGATGAAAGAAACTGAAGACATAAATAAAGGGAAAGATATTCCAAGCTCACTGACTGGAAAAATTAACATTGTTAAAATTTCCATACTACCCAAAGTGATCTAAAAATTCAATGTTATCCCTTTCAAACCTCCAATAGCATTTTTTACAGAAACAGAACAAACAATCCTAAAATGTCTATGGAACCACAAAAGACCCAAGATAGCCAAAGGAAACTTAGGGGGAAAAAAAAGCTGGAGGCATCACATGTCCTGATTTCCAACTATATTATAAAACTATAGGGATCAAAACAGTATGGTAGTTGCAAATCAATTATGCTCCCAAAAAAAAAAAAAAAGACACTAATATAAAAACAGACATCAGATCAAGGAAGACAATAATGTCCAGAAATAAGCCTATGCAAATATGATAATTTATAACAAAGGATCTAAGCATATACAATGGTGACAAGACAGTTTCTTCAATAAATGGTATTGGGAAAACTGGACAGCCACATATAAAAGAATGAACTGGACCCCTATCTTACAACGTGCACAAAAATCACAAAAAATGGATTAGAAACTTATATTTAATACCTGAAACTGTAAAATTCCTAAAACACAGAGTGTAAGCTCCTTGATATCAGTCTCAGCAATGATTTTTCTGTATATGACACCAAAAAACAAAGGCAATAAAAGCAGAAACAAACAAGTAGAACAACATCAAGCTAAAAAGCTTCTACACAGAGACAGAAACCATCAACGACATGAAAACGCAGCTTATCAAATTGGAGAAAACATTTCTAACTCAATATATCTAATGGGTTAATATCCAAAATATTGATTACATTTTAAAAACCACAACTAAATAGCCAAAAAAACCCAAACAACTGGATTAAAAAGTGGGCAGAGGAACGGAATAAGCATCTTCCCATAGAAGATATCCAAAAGACTAGCAAATACAGAAAAAGATGTTCAACATCACTCAGCAACAGGGAAATGAAAATCAAAACCAAAATGGTATCACCTCACATCTGTTCGAATGGCTATCATCAAAAGTCTGAAATAACAAATACTGGGGAGGATGTGGAAGAAAGGAAACCCTAGTGGAGTGTTAGTAGGGGTGTAAATTGGTGCAGCCACTATGGAAAACAGCATGGAGGTTCTTCAAGAAATTAAAATTCAACTACCATATGATTCTGCAACCCCACTACTGGCTATGTATCCCCAAAAATGAAAGCAGGATATGGAACAGAGTTCTGCACTTCCATGTTTACTGCAGCATATTGTTAATAACCATGATATGGAAAAAAGTATCTATCAATGGGTGAATAAATAAAAATGATAACACACACACACAAAGGAATCTTATTTAGTCTTGAGAACGAAGGAAACCCTACTTATTTGGGACAACATGGATGGACCTTGAAGGTGTTATGCTAAGTGAAATATGCCAGGCAGAAAAGACAAATACCGCATGAGGAATCTAAATAAACAGTCAATCTCATAGAAAAAAATAAAATTATGTCATGGAAGATAATTAGATATAATTGTATCATATAATTCATGTGACATTAAGTGAAAATAAGAATTACTGACTTATTAATTCATAAATATAAAAATTATTTATAATAAATATTTATTAAATTATACAAATCATAATTTAATAGTCATATAAATTTATTAATTATAAAAATAAATTATAATAAACAATTATATATTAAACTGAAATGCATACTTTATTTGTAATATGATACTAACTAGCCAACTAGCCTTGTCTTTTTCTTTTAATGAACTATGTATGCGCACAGAGAAGACTGAAAAGAGATCACTAAAATATCAACTGTCTTCCCTGGGTGTAGAAATTATAAAAATCGTAATTTTTCTTAATCTTATAAAATTTCTACCAACTAACACACATTATTTCTGCATTTTTTCCTCCAAAAGTTAAGTACCTCTAAGTTGGACACAATTTGAAATCATCACATTTGAAGGAGAAAAAAATTAAGGTAGCCAAAGGCAGATACAAGTACATATACAAGTACATAAATTGTGGGGGAGCCTTTCTTAAGGAAAATACAAATTAATTCAAAATTGGTGGTGCTTTGGGCTTCCCTGGTAGCTCAGAGGTTAAAGCATCTGCCTGCAATGCAGGAGACCTGGATTCGATCCCTGGGTCAGGAAGATCCCCTGGAGAAGGAAATGGCAACCCACTCCAGTATTCTTGCCTGGAGAATCCCATGGACAGAGGAGCCTGGTAGGCTACAGTCCACAGGGTCGCAAAGAGTCAGACATGATTAAGCGACTTCACTCACTTTCACTGCAAAAGGGCGTAGGAACTGCAATTAAAGATTACTATTCACACACATAGAAACTGAGGCTCAAAGAAATTTCAAATTAATTTCGGTCCACCCACAGTGAGGTGGCAGTCTGACTCCTAAGCCAGGGTTGGTCAAACTACTTCATCCCCATACGCACTTCATGTTAGATCACCTACCCAGATCTAAGTACAGGAGGTGCTCTACATCCTTGGGTTCTACATTTAACCACTGTGGATTCTACCAGCCACGGACCAAAAACATATAGAAAAGATCTGGGGAAAGTTCCAAAGACAAAACTTGCCTTTGCCAAGCAGCCCAGCAACTACTTACATAGCACTTCCAAGGTATTATAAGAAACCTAGAGACGATTTAAAGTATAATGGAAGGGATATGTGTAAGTTATATGTAAATACTATACTGTTTTACATTAATATAAAGGACTTGAGCATCTCTGGGTTTTGATATTCTCCACGGTCCCAGAACCAAGCACTCACAGATACTAAGGACGACTGTGTTATCCCCCACACCAGCTTGTTCCTCCTTCAGAGTCTCATGCTTCGTAAGCAGTCACGTGCTCAGTCTGCATTCCCACCAACAGTGTAAGAAGTTTCCCTTTTCTCCACACTCTCCCCAGAATTTATTGTTTGTACACTTTTGGATTGCAGCCATTCTGACTGGTGTGAAATGGTACCTCATTGTGGTCTTGATTTGCATTTCTCTGATAATGAGTGATGTTGAACATCTTTTCATGTGTTTGTTAGCCATCTATATGACTTCTTTGGAGAAATGTCTGTTTAGTTCTTTGGCCCATTTTTTGATTGGGTCGTTTATTTTTCTGGAATTGAGCTGTAGGAGCTGCTTGTATATTTTTGAGATTAATCCTTTGTGAGTTGCTTCATATGCTATTATTTTCTCCCATTCCAAAGGCTATCTTTTCACTGTTGGTGGGAACGCAAACTAGTACAGCCACTATGAAGAACAGTGTGGAGATTCCTTAAAAACCTGGAAATAGAACTCCCATACAATCCAGCAATCCCACTGCTGGGCATACACACCGAGGAAACCAGAAATGAAAGAGACACATGTACCCCAATGTTCATCGCAGCACTGTTTGCAATAGCCAGGACATGGAAGCAACCTAGATGTCCATCAGCAGATGAATGGATAAGAAAGCTGTGGTACATATACACAATGGAGTATTACTCAGTCATTAAAAATAATACATTTGAATCAGTTCTAATGAGGTGGATGAAACTGGAGATTATACAAAGTGAAGTTAGTCAGAAAGAAAAATACCAATACAGTATATTATGCATATATATGGAGTTTAGAAAGATGGTAATGATGACCCTACATGCAAGGCAGCAAAAGAGACAGATGTAAAGAAGAGACTTTTGGACTCTGTGGGAGAAGGGGACGGTGGGATGATTTGAGAGAATAGCATTGAAACATGTATACTACCACACATGAAATAGATCACCAGTCCAGGTTCAATGCATGAGACAGGGTGCCCAGGGCCTGTGCACCAGGATGACCCTGAGGGATGGGATGGGGAGGGAGGTGGGAGGGGGGTTCAGGATGGGGAATACGTGTACACCCATGGCTGAGTCACGTCAATGTACGGCAAAACCCACTACAACAATGTAACGTAATTAGCTTCCAATTAAAATAAATTAATTACCAAAAAAAAGATACGTGTTCAGTCATTTTCATCCTAGCACCTAGCTATGCAGCAGCAGATGCTCAATAAACATTTATTGAGTGAATACATTTTTTAAATAATAGAATAAGTGAAAACAAAAAATCTCAAACAGCTGAGACAATGTCAATTTGGAATCCATAAAAAATTCTCTTGACGCACAAATTGTTATCAATGGGTAACCACAGCTTTCTCTGGAAGATATCTAGAACAAAATCTCTTTAAATGCAAGAGACATTTCCACATTTTTATGTTCATTTAGTTAAATAACTAAAACTAAACAGTTTGGGGTTGTCTTTGGGAGTATGGCAAATCCATCGGGCATCACTATCAAGGTAATCCTTGAAGGTGGGCATATAAGCAAAGGCAAAAGAAATAAGAAAAGTGGAATGACTCAAAAATTAACTCTGTCAGAGTTAATTCTGCTTCACTGCTCTTATATGACATTAAATACGTTAAACATGTATTAGGCTAACTATGCCCTGGTGTTACAGTAGTGAATACGCTATATTACATGGTAAGAAGGACTCAGCAGATGTAACTAAAATTATTAATTAGCAGACTTTAAAACAAGGAGACACGATTTACTGTCACTCATTTGGCACTTTCTCTGCATGCCATAAGGTAGCCTGCACCCTAAAGAAGGAACACAGTCTGAGAATGAGCTTATACGAGGAAGATGTGACCCTTGCCCTAAAGTTCACAACAATGGCAAAATTTGTTTTGGCTTTGTTTGGCTGACATTTATCCAATGATGGTATTGAAAATATCTGCTTTAGTTAAGACCAGTAAGGATGCAATAAAGAACAATGCAGAGACATGACAAAAAAAGATCTTCACGACCCGGATAATCATGATGATGTGATCACTCACCTAGAGCCAGACGTCGTGGAAGGCGAAGTCAAGTGGGCCTTAGGAAGCATCACTATGAACAAAGCTAGTGGAGGTGATGGAATTCCAGTTGAGCTATTTCAAATCCTAAAAGATGATGCTGTGAAAGTGCTGTACTCGATATGCCAGCACATTTGGAAAACTCAGCAGTGGCTGCAGGACTGGAAAAGTTCCCTTTTCATTCCAATTCCAAAGAAAGGCAATGCCAAAGAATGCTCGAACTACTGCACAATTGCACTCATCTCACATTTTGAGCTAGTAATGCTCAAAATTCTCCAAGCCAGGCTTCAGCAATATGTGAACCGTAAACTTCCAGATGTTGAAGCTAGTTCTAGAAAAGGCAGAGGAACCAGAGATCAAATTGCCAACATCCGCTGGATCATTGAAAAAGCAAGAGAGTTCCAGAAAAACATCTATTTCTGCTTATTGACTATGACAAGCCTTTGACTGTGTGAATCACAACAAACTGGAAAATTCTTCAAGAGATGAGAATGCCAGACCACCTGATCTGCCTCTTGAAAAATCTGTATGCAGGTCAGGAAGCAACAGTTAGAACTGGACATGGAACAACAGACTGGTTCCAGATAGGAAAAGGAATACATAAAAGCTGTATAGTGTCACCCTTCTTATCTAACTTCTATGCCGAGTACATCATGAGAAACGCTGGGCTGGAGGAAGCACAAGCTAGAATCAAGATTGCTGGGAGAAATATCAATAACCTCAGATATGCAGATGACACCACCCTTATGGCAGAAAGTGAAGAAGAACTAAAGAGCCTCTTGATGAAAGTGAAAGAGGAGAGTGAAAAAGTTGGCTTAAAGCTCAACATTCAGAAAACGAAGATCATGGCATCTGGTTCCATCACTTCATGGGAAATAGATGAGGAAACGGTGGCTGACTTTATTTTTTTGGGCTCCAAAATCACTGCAGATGGTGACTGCAGTCATGAAATTAAAAGACGCTTATTCCTTGGAAGGAAGGTTATGACCAACCTAGATAGCATATTCAAAAGCAGAGACATTACTTTGTCAACAAAGGTCTAGTCAAGGCTATGGTTTTTCCAGTGGTCATGTATAGATGTGAGAGTTGGACTGTGAAGAAAGCTGAGCGCTGAAGAATTGATGCTTTTGAACTGTGGTGTTGGAGAAGACTCTTGAGAGTCCCTTGGACTGCAGGGAGATCCAACCAGTCCATCCTAAAGGAGACCAGTCTTGGGTGTTCACTGGAAGGACTGATGTTGAAGCTGAAACTCTTGATACTTTGGCCACTGATGCGAAGAGCTGACTCATTTGAAAAGACTCTGATGCTGGGAAAGATTGAGGGCAGGACGAGAAGGGGACGACAGAGGGTGAGATGGTTGGATGGCATCACTGACTCGAAGGACATGGGTTTGGGTGGACTCTGGGAGTTGGTGATGGACAGGGAGGCCTGCTGTGCTACGGTTCTGGGGTCACAAAGAGTCGGACACGACTGAGCGACTGAACTGAACTGTAAAACATGAGAACATTAACGTGTAACTTGTAAGGAGTAACTCTTAAAACCACAGTCAAACTCCTGTGATTCAAGTAGGCCAAATCCAGAGCACTACGGTCCTGGACCTTTTGATGTGGACTTTCCTTCAGAATGTAGGACACTTCTGCCTTGTTTTTACGTGGCCTCTGGATTAAAATCTTTGCTTGCTCAATAATACAAATCAGTGCCTAATACTGTGCTGGTTGTATAGTACACTCTCAACAAAGGAGGGGAGGGTGACTCGGGGTGGGCCCAATGTAATCACATGAACTCTTAAAAGCTGGGCTTCCTTGGTGGCTCACTGGTAAAGAATTCGCCTGCCAGTGTAGGAGATGCAGGTTTGATCCCTGTGTGGGGAAGATCGCGTGGAGAAGGAACTGGCCAGCCACGTCAGTATTCTTGCCTGGGGAATCCCACAGACAGAGGAGCCTGATGGGTTACAGTCTATGGGGCTGCACAGTCAAACACAATTTATCGACTAAACAACAACGATTCACAGGCTTCAAAATTAAATTAGGATAAATTCCAAATGCCTTACCTCTGCTTACAAGACTCTGTATAACCTCCCTCCTACTACCGCTTCCCCCACCGCCCCCTTCTTTCCTCTCTCTAATGCCTCTGCATTGTCTGTCTTTCAGTTCCGAACCCTGCTCCCAAATCTTCAAATGACTGCTCCACTGTTACCATTCAGCTTTGGCGTAAATGTCACATTTTCAAAGAGATCGTCCATCACCACCAAATCAACACTGGTACTGCCCTTAAACTTTCTATCATATATACTGTTTTCTCCTCAAAATATTTAAGATCTAGAAGGCTCTATGCTTCTGTTTATTTAATTTTTTGTCCCCCTCATTATCATTTCCAAACTAGAAATATGAACTCCATGAGGACAGGCACTGAGATTCCACGCCCTGCTGCTGCCTTCACACCTGGAACAGTGCCTGGTGCACAGCAGCTGTCCAATAGCGCTGCTGAATGTATAAATGTAGGCGACACACAGAGGAGCAAGGCATCAACTTACAAATGTGCACAAGACAAGTTTAATACAAGGTAGCATCTGTATCAAAGGGTGAGATCTGATCATTTCTGGCTAGGCAATCCAGAAGGAGCTCAGAGAGAACTAGCAAGAGAACTAGGCTTCAAAGAGATTGAGGAATATTTTAGGGCAGTTTTATATCTTGTCTGGTAGGTTAAAAATTTTAGACATCTTCTTATAGGCAATGAAAAATATAGACGTTTCAAATAAGGAAGGATACATGATTATGGCAAGATTTACAAAAATTAACAGAACCAGTTGATATTTCTTACTCTAGAGAAGAAATAACCAAGTGCTATATGCACATACTACTAATTTATAGTTAAAATTAATGACCAAAGGTTTTTTCAATTGAAAAACATAATAACAGGAAAAAAAACACAAAATTTTACACTCTATAAGAAATTTAACTGTGTTTTAATTAGTCTTATTTTGACAATTTTGACAGCATACTTACTAATTTATGTTGTTAATAAGACAAAAAACTAAAAAGTCACCTTTGACAATCATTTTACCCAATTAACAAATATTCAAACATCTCCTCGTTGGTAAAGAAAACTTTTTTCCTAAATTCTTAATGTGCTCTAATTGGATAAAATTCCAGTTTCTGGCCATCCAATGTCTTAAGTATCCTTCGTCTGGGGAAAAAAAAATGCTGATTAATTTTTTAAAATCTAAATGTTTAAAGCAGAATTTTATGTTTGCTCATGTGTCTTTTTAAAATTATGTCTTGTTTAATGTTTTTAGCTTTGATCTTTACTAAAAACCTAAAACAGCGATAACACTGCTCCCAAAGGTACAATTTACAATACAAACTTATAAACCCTCCTCCATAAAGACGAGATTTCAACACTAAAGAGTTCAGGGATTTAAATTACCAAAACAGCACCAAATGTTTATGGTATCACTGTGAATTCAAGAAAAAGGAGTATACAGAATGAGTTTTTAAAAAATAGCCTTTTTTTCCAAAACATAATTAAAACTATCATGACCTTAACATTTAAAATAAAATACTTAGATCACTTGGCCATTCATTTACCAATTTATAACACACAAATGAGCCCTCGAAATACATTTGATTTGATAATAAGAAATCCAATTTTTAAATTGACATTAAAAATAAAATCTACTGTATATGCAAGAATAAATTTATGGCCTGATGATGATACTTATTTATTAGAACCTCAAACCAAATACTTGGGTCAAGACTTTTATTCTTACACGGTATCCTCAAGTTCTTACCTTGGATGAGCAAACAATGACTTTTTCAATACCTTATATACTGACTGCAGATAGCATTGCCTAATTCTACACTACCATTTCCTGCTTTTTTAATATCGTCCCTCCCTCCTGCTTTATGCTGAAGTTTAGCATGTAAGGCAATGTATAGACTATAAAATTATTTCATTTCTGAGTATCTGAAGATAAATGTTTTCTATTACAGGGTAAACAATCCAAATTTATTAAGTAAAATGACAAAACAAAATCTACCTAGCATTACTAGACTGTGTCAATCAAATCAGAAACCTCTGGGTCACTTGGACTACTCAAAACAGATCTAATATACAGATTCATTTTAAAGATTAGGAGAGTGAATCACAATAAGAGTTCAACATGAACACTTAACATTGTACTCGAAAAGTGAACGAGGAAAGGGAAATCAAGGCAAACTAATAAATTCAATTCCTTCTTTCAAAATAGATTAACGGTTTTAAACTAAAGCTTTACATTTACTTCATAAATCTTTTTAAAAACTTCTTTGCCGAGGCCTGTGAGGTCGGTAGAGCTGTAGTGCTTCCACACTGCTTCTCTTCCATCAAAATAGAAAAGGCAGTGCTGTGTCTGTCAAAGATCAATAACGTGGCGTGGAGTCCAGCTCTGCCCGTCTTTTCAAGAAGACCACTGACTGACCCCTCTCTCCTGTACAGTCAGTTTCTCTTCTACTGGACCACTGTCGTGAGCAAACGTGCTCAGTTATTACACGTCTTAAGAAACTCCTCGGGACTTCCCTATAGCTCAGATGGTAAAGAATCTGCCCGCAATGCAGGAAACCTGGGTTCGATTCCTGGGTCAGGAAATTCCTCTCTTGACCTTAGCTCCCCTTCACCTCCACCCCCCGCCCCCCACCAACTAGGTATGACCATTTCTTTGTTCTACTCACAGCAAAACTTCTTGATCTAGTGGCCTTCATTTCCTATCTCTGTTTTCTCACCTTTAATTCACTCTTCAACCTGCCCTAATCCTAAACAGTCTCCGGAAGCTCAACTGTCAAGGTCACTAATGACTACGCGGCGGCCGAATTCCATCGCCCTCATCTTAGAACAGTAACCTCTTGGGAACACTAGGCCAGGCAGACCACTCTCTTCTGCTTGAAGCAGATGTCGTCTCTTGTCGTTCACGACGCGTGCTCCTGGTTTCCCTCTTCCCTCCAATTTCCTCTATTGGTTTGTTTTGTCTCTTCAAGCATCTTCTAAAGCACGAGCGCCTGAGGACTTGTACCAGGACTGCCTTCTCTCCTCGCTGTCTTCTCACCTACTCCCAAGGCTTTCAGCGTCATCTAATGATGTTAAATCTCAAGTTTAAATCCTAACCCTCTTCTGTGAATATCCAACTACCTATTTTTCACTTGGATATCTGATACATTTAAAATAAACAGATACCTGATTCACAAATTCCTGGCCCTCTCCCTAACAGACTTAAATCTTCAAATTCTTACTCCTCTGAAGATTTCTCTCACAAAGAATACATGGACAGTTGTTTTTTTTTTTTCCTACAGTGGCAGCCTTGTTCTTCCATACGATTCCAGCAGCCTAAGTATGTATGTGCTAAGTCGCTTCAGTTGTGTCTGACTCTTTTGACCCTACAGCCTGTAGCCCACCAGGCTCCTCTGTCCACTGGATTCTCCAGGCAAGAATACTGGAATGGGTTGCCATGCCCTCCTCCAGGGGATCTTCCCCACCCAGGGATGGAACCTACATAGCTTACATTTCCTACATTGGGAGGTGGGTTCTTTACCACTCGCACCACCTTATTTTGTGAACAGTATAGTTGGAATTCATTATTTTCTGAATGAAAATGCCCTATATACAGTCAAAGTTCTGAATGACACCTGGATCCAATGGCTAGATTAAAGCAGTAACATCAACAGATAAGGCAGGCAAGATTTCAGCACCATATTAAAGCTCAAGGATGTATGCTACAATTTCTAACAGGAAGCCAGAATACTAATTCTTTTCTTATCAGGCATCAACTACAACAAAAAATAAATCACTGTGAAAACGTCGGCAAACAGGCATTTTCCTGAGCAATGCATAAATAATAGAAAAGTATGCAGCACCCTAAAAGCATTAGACTTTTTTGAATAAATTCACCTTGAGATTACCATAAACGCCAAATATAAGATTGCTGATCCAATCCTTATTTAAATGGGGAGTGATACTATAGCCACTTTCAAAGACGATCCTTAATAAACCTTTAAATTCTGATATTCAGGCTTTTGCATAGTGTTCTCCTATGCTGAATAGAGCTGACCTGAGTGACCAATGGCTTCCCAAGTGGCTCAGTCAGTGGTCAAGAATCCACTGCCAAGGCAGGAGACGCAGGAGACGCAAATTTGATCCCTGGGTCAGAAGATCCCCTGGAAGAGGACACGGCAACCCACTCCAGTATTCTTGCCTGGAAAATCCCAAGGGCAAGGAGCCTGCTGGGCTACCGTTCACAGGGTCACAAAGAACGGGACGTGACTGAGCACGCACGAGTGACCACTGAAACTCTGCAGAAGTGGGCGACTTCCGAGGCTGGGTCACCGTGAGACACTGCAGCTTCTACCGTGGTCGCAGACTGCTCACTGTGGAGCCAGCCTCTGTGCTATAAGGACACGCAGGTAACCTTATGGAAAGGTGTGGAAGCATGCGACTTCCGAGGCTGGGTCACCGTGAGACACTGCAGCTTCTACCGCAGTCTCAGATTGCTCACTGTGGAGCCAGCCTCTGTGTCATAAGGACACACAGGTAACCTTATGGAAAGGTCAACATTTGGGTCCTGGGATGGCCTTTCCATAAGGCTGCCTGAGTGTCCTTACAATGACCACCAACTTGCCAGCCAAATGAGTGAGTGAATGACCCCGGAGCAGATCCTCTTCCCTACTCAGCATTTGTTGCTCATGTAGACAGAAAATAAGCAAAATACACAGATTCTTTCACCTTACTGTAATCTGTAACAGAAATTCCTCATAGCTACTCCCTTGGGTAACTAGCAAATGAGCCATCCTTGTCAGATTTTTCCCAATTATCTTTAACCATGGGACCACTTCTGTTAAAGTCCAAACCAGTAGGATTTCCAAACTGAAGGACTGGGTAATCAGATTTAAGCAGAGAGATGTTTATCCTCTTCCAGTATCTGCTTTGTAACTTTTGAAGTAAAAACCTGTCCCAGAGCTTGAATCAGAGTTATCATTATGATTTAAAATTCATAAGTATGTCATGTTCCAGAATGCTACCTTTTGATGAAAACACAAATTAGTTTACCACAGTAGTATATATATTTGCCCATCTAACAAGCTGTACTTGCGAAATTTGGGTTTCTGTGGACTACAGTTTGAAAAACTAAACAAGAAACGGGTCACAGTGATTACACCGTCACCTGCGTTAATCACACAGTGGTTGCCTCTGTGGAGAGGACACGTGCAACCAAAAGACAGGGCGCAAAGTCAAAGTGGAGTCGCTCAGTTGTGCCGACTCTTTGTGACCCCATGGACTACAGGCCACTAGACTCCTCTGTGCAGGAAATTCTCCAGACAATACTACTGGAGTGGGTTGCCATTCCTTTTCCAGGGTGTCTTCCCAACCCAGGGACTGAACCAGGGTCTCCTGCATTGCAGGCAGAGTCTTTTCCGTCTAAGCCACCAGGGAAGAGACAAGGGTAGCAGATTTATTTTCATTTCATTTTTCTCTTGCAGTTTTTGATATGTATACTGCATACCGGTAATATCTGCTCAAGGATATAAATCTTAAAGTCTCTTTTCCTGACAAAACTACATTTTTTAATGTTTAAAATAAGAGAAACCTAAAATAACTTCAGTACTTACTCAAAATCATGCTCATTACTTTTTAAATTCAACCAAGTAAGACATTATCTCAGTATCTTAGTGCCTACATTTGAAGCAAGTTACATGTTATAATGCTAGAAACAGCCAAGATGATATGACAAGAAACAATCTGGCTTTGATAACATAAAACCAGAATATGGTTTTTTTAACCTGTGTAGGTAGATTAAACTTAGAAAACAATGAAAAGAAAACTGGTGTTGTTGTATCAATCCCAGACAAACTAGACCTTAATGCGAAAAGCACTTTCAGAATAAAAGTGGAATATTTCCTAACAGTAAGTCACTAAGCAGATACAACTATTACACAGCCATCTACTAGGCTTCCCTGATGGCTCAGCAGGGGAGGAATCTGCTGGCAACTCATGAGACACAGGAGATGTGGGTTCGGTCCCTGGGTCGAAAAGATCCCTTGGAGAAGGAAATGGCAACCCATTCCAGTATTCTCGCCTGAAAAATCCCATTGACAGGGGAGTCCAGCGGGCTACAGTCTAAAGGTTGCAAAGAGTCAGACATGACTGAGCAACTAAGCACAGTGTATATATATATTCATCTACTAGCATTGTCTCAAATAAATAAAGCAAAAGCTAGGAGAATACAAGGGGAAATATCTACAGTGGTAAATGGGATATTTTATTACACCCTTGTCTGTGTAATTGATACAAGCAAACAAAAGGTCACTTAAAATCCTGAAGATTTGAAATACGGATTAACAAGCAATGTAAATATATAGAACACCACATTCAATAGCTGTAGAGAAAAAATAATATACTGGGGCCACAGTGCAGATCTCAAATTTTAAAGGTCTGAAATCACAGACCTTTGAAACACTATGACACTGTTATGCCGTTAAGAGTTCTCTGATGACGTTCTTATGTTGTTAGAAATAAAAGGCATTCAAAAATAACTAGAAAATCTCCATGTGTTCAGAAATTGAGAAATACAATACATTCAACTTATCCACAAGTTAAGGGGACCAGTGAAAATTAAAAAACATTTTAAAGTGAATTATGAAAGTACTACATATTAAAATTTGAGTAATTTAGCTAGCTAAAACAGTACTTAGAGGGAAATGCTTAGCCTTAAATGCAAATATTTAAAAGGGAGAAATGCTGAAAAGTAGTGATCTACAAGAAGTTAGCAAAAGAACAAAAAAGTAAATCCTAAAAATAGAAGGAAGGAAACAAAGGGCAGAAATCAATGCAATAGAGAACAAATATATAGTAAAAAAAAAAAAAGGGGGGGAATCAACAAGATTCAAAATTTGGTTCCTTTGAGTGACTACTAAATTCCCAGGGAGACTGAATGAGGAAAAACAGGTAGTTTTAGCCTAAAACAGACACAAGAAGATCATTCTTTACTGCAACTATTAAATGGATACTAATACTTATTATAAATAATTTTATGCTAGTAAATTAAAAAGTTTAGATGAAAAAGACAACTTCTTAAGGGGAAAACTACCAAAATAATCAACAGATAGAAAATTTGAGAAGGCTTAAAAATTAGAAATCAAAGTAGTAATTAAAAATCTTTCAACAAAGAAAATTACCAGCCTAGATGGCTTCTCGGCCAGACTCTCACAGAAATTTAACGGAACAATTCAGTCCTACTTAAACTTTTTCAGAACAGAAAATGAGGGTCAGCTCACTTTAGAAGGTAGTATGAGATAATCGTTGATTTCAAATTCTGACAAGGACAATACAGGCCACCTCGAACCGAATCCAGAAATACGTAAAAAGACTAATACTGTAAAACAAAATCAGGTTTATCTCAGAAATCAGGTTAGGTTTAAGGTTTTAAATAACATATAATTCAATATATTAACATAGTGAAGGAGAAAATTCATATGGTAATGAAAAGCTGCAACAACAAAAAAAGCATTAAATTCAAACAAACAGAACAAAACACAAAATTCTTAATAAACCGGGTACAGAAGGGAACTTCTTTAATATGATAAAGGTTTTCACAAAAACGAAACAGAACAAGCTTTCAGCAGACAGACTTGGAGTGAAATGCTGAAAGCTTTCTCTTAAAGACCAGGAACTGGAAGGGCAGGAGCTCTGGGATGCTGGCAGCGTTGTGCGTCTTGACCTGAGGAATAACTTCATGTGTGTTTGCAGTAACATGTTAAGTTCTTCATGTTATTTTTTATATACACCTTGAAATATATATTAAAGATAAGAAAGAAATATTTGGAAATAAAAGGCTAACCTAGCCTATCACTCAAGCTTGGCAACTCCGTAGGTCCTAACCTCCCCACCACCACCCAGTCAGGATTACTTTCAAACCAACTAACATTTATCGGGCTTACAAGACACTGTACAATGTGGCAACATGTATCATGAACCTTAAAAATGTTTAAGATGAAACCTTATTTAGTAACTCCATTGCCTATCATCCTATTCTAAGGAAAAAGAGAAAAAAAAAATCCACGTGTTAAGACATTCACTGCCCACATGATAATAAAATAGAAAACCTAAACTAAATAACCAACTCCAGAAAACAATTAAGAAAAATAATTTTTACAATGGGATTATACAGTCAATAAAAATAAATTTATCAAATATTCCAAGAAATGAATATAACCTAATTTTAAAAAATTAGATATATATACATGTTTACACTGCAACAAGGGGAAAAAGTCCTAGGCACAAAGAAGAAAGTGAGAAACAGAGGGAAAAGAGAGGGATGGAGGGTAATGAAAGCAGGAGGGAAGGGTTGGGAGAGATGAAAATTACACTGGTTTTCTTCATATGATGAGCTTATGAATGTCACCTGTACTTTTCCTGAATTTTCTTTAATGACTACAGAAAACTTTAGTAATGGAGAATATAAGCACTGAAGAAAGTAATCACAAACCTAAATAAAGTATCCTAAATATTTTAAAAAGTTCCTTCAAAGAGTAACTTTAAAATTTCAACTTTTATCTCAGTATCATTTTATTCAGATAAATTATTTTTTAACATTTAAATTGTGTTAAGTCTATCATATGCTAATTACTTAGCACAGAGAGAACTTCTAATCATAATTAGTATGTAAAATAATATAACTTAAAAATAATAATTAGATTTCCAAAGATACATCATCTCTAATTTTCTAGTTAGAAAGTGAAAAGTGAAAGTGAAGTTGCTCAGGCCTGTCCAGCTCTTTGCAACCCCATAGATTGTAGCCTGCGAGGCTCCTCCATCCATGGAATTTTCCAGGCAAGAGTATTGGAGTGGGTTGCCATTTCCTTCTCCACAGGACCTTCCCGACCCAGGGATTGAACCCAGGTCTCCTGCACTGTAAGCACATGCTCTGCCGATTTTACATAATAATCTGATTTTAATTAGTCACTCATGACTATCTAAAGGACCGATCCAGTCCTAAGCATAGCTTATATCAGCTCTTGAGATGATCAGTGCTCTAAGTCTGCTACTAGTATCTGAAAATTCTCATTCATTTAAGCGTACTTCTCCACACAATACTATCAATATATGTCACTGACAATGTTGGTTACCTTCCCTGGAGCCATTCATGCAATTTCTTCCTAGACTGAAATGCCAGATACTGTTTTTTCCAGTCCCCTTGCAACTAGGGCGTAAGTAATAAGGCCAAAATGAAACCTGATACAGGCTTTCTGTGAAAGGTTTACTTGCTTCATCCAGAGATGAGAGGGCAAACTTCCTCCTGTCTTTGGTGGTTGTGTCAGAATGTGATGCTGGAGCAGAAAGAGAAACATGCGACTATGAAAGGATACACCTGAGCACAAAGGTCACCACACTACAGATAAAGATGGAAAGCACTTGGATTTAATCTAGAAGGGAAGCCAGTTTGAGCATGAAACCCAAATGGGAGGACAAAGTTTAGAGGAAAACGGAAAAACAGAACCTCAGTCCTGACTAAGGACTGAGGGCTAAAGGACTAAACAAAGCTAAGTTTATGAACAAACGGTGGCTCAGAGGTTTAAGCGTCTGCCTGCAATGCGGGAGACCTGGGTTCAAATCCCATGGACAGAGGAGCCTGGTGGGCTACAGTGCACGGGGTTGCAAAGAGTTGGACATGACTGAGCGACTTCACTCACTCACCCTTTAAACTAATCCTACCTATGCACTTGCCAATTACCTGAGCTAATACACTTCTTTTGTTTTTAAAACCTATTTGCATCCTAACTGATACAGCTATATTTAGGGGGAAGAGCAAAATCAAAACACTGCAGAAAATGTAAAGAAACTTTCAGAGACATAAGAGAATCAGGAACTATAAAGCTAAGAAACAAGAAATCAGATCTTTTCGTTCCTATAGAGTATATTTCAAAAGTGGTCTAAGAAAACCAAGGATGATTGAGATAAGGCCATTAGATTTGGTAATTAGATTGTGAAGATGACTTTTAAAAAAGCAATTTCAGAGCTGCAATGGTAAAAGAAGTCAGAGTGCAAAGGAAAGAATAATGTATACTTTTAAGAACTCCATAATGGACCAAACCCTTGGAAAGACATGGAACGTGTGTTAAACTCTGATTACAACTCTGTGAGGAAAGTATAATATTCTATGCTGTGCTTAGTCGCTCAGTCTTGTCCGACTCTTTGCGACCCCATGGACTATAGCCCACCAAGCTCCTCTGTCCATGGTGATTCTCCAGCAAGAACACTGCATTGGGTTGCCATGCCCTCCTCGTATAACATTCTGCTTTATAAGAATACAGCCTGAGTAGTAACTTGCCCACAGACAGTAACTGGTTTCACAGACTTTAAAATCAGATCTTTAAAGCTTAAAAGTGAATGTCCGTCCTACTATACCCCTTCATGGATCACAGCCTTGTTGCAGTAAAGGGGCTTGTGTAACTCGATGAATCTATCAGCCACGCTGTACAGGGCCACCAACACAGATGCGTCGTAGTGAAGAGTTCTGACAAAACAGTCCACTGGAGGAGGAGATGGCAAGCCACTCCAGGATTCCTGCCCCGAGAACCCCATGAACGGTATGAGGCCAAAAAACACGACACTGGAAGATGAGCACCACAGTCAAAAGGGGTCCAACATGCTCCTGGGGAAGAGTGGAGGTCAGCCGTTACCAGCTCCAGAAAGACGCAGTGGCTGGACCAAAGCGGGCACGACGCTCAGCTGTGCGGATGTGTCTGATGGTTAAAGTCAAGTCTGACGCTGTAAAGAGCAATACTGAATGAGAACCTGGAATGTTAGGTCCATGAATCAAGGCAAACTGGATGTGGTGAAGCAGGAGATGGCAAGAATGAACATCTTAGGAATCGTTGAACTAATAAGATGAGAATGGGCGAATTTAATTCAGATGACCGTTATATCTACTACTGTGGGCTAGAATCCCTTAGGAGAAAGGGAGTAGCCCTTATAGTCAACCAGAGTTCTAAATGCAGTACTTGGGTGCAATCACAAAAAAAAAAAAATCATAATAATAATAATCGCAGTTCGTTTCCAAGGCAAACTGTTCAATATCACACTTAAGTCTACGCCCCAACCACTAATGCCAAAGAAGCTAAAGCTGAACAGTTTTATGAAGTAGAACTGCTATAGTTCTCGAACTACACCTTCTAGAACAAACACCAAAAAAAGATGTCCTTTTCATCACAGGAGATTGGAATACAAAATAGGAAGTCAAGGGACACCCAGAATAACAGGCAAGTTTTGCCTTGGAATGCAAAAGCAGGGCAAAGGCTAATGGAGTTTTGTCAAAAGAACATGCTGGTCATAGCAAACACCCTTTTCCAACAACCAAGAGACAACTATACACTGGATATCACCAGATGGTCAATACCAAAATCAGATTGATTATGTTCTTTGCAGCTGAAGATGGAAAAGCTTTATACAGTCAGCAAAAACAAGACCTGGAGCTGACTGTGGCTCAGATCATGAGCTCCTAAAAGCAAAATTCAGGTTTAAAGTGAAGAATGTAGGGAAAACTAGGTCATTTAGATATGACCTAAATTAAATCCCTTATGATTATACAGTGGAGGTGACAAATGGATTCAAGACATGAGATCTGGTACAGAAAGTGTCTACCAGATTCATAACACTGAAAGAGGTTCATATAGTTGTATATGAGTTTATTGAAAGAGGTTCATATGTTTGTATATGAGTTTATATACAAAGTTCATCACCGTAAAGAGGTTCATAATATTGTGTAGGAAGCAGTGACCAAATTACTCTAAAGAAAAAGAAATGCAAGAAGGTAAAGTGATTGTCTGAGGAGATAGTACAAAGAGCTGAGGAAAGGAGAGAAGGGAAAGGCAAGGGAGAAAGGGAAAGATATACTCAACTGAATGCAGAGATCCAGAGAATACCAAGGAGAGGTAAGAAGCCCTTCTTAAATGAACAATGCAAAGAAATAGAGGAAAACAACACAATGGGAAAGACTAGAGAGCTCTTCAAGAAAACTGGAGACATCAAGGGAACATTTCATGCAAGCATGGGCACCATAAAGGACAGAAATGGTAAGCACCTCATAGAAGGAGAAGATAGTAAGAAGAGGTGCCGCAAATACACAGACCAGTACACGAGTTGGTGTGGCCACTCACCTAGAGCCAGGCATCCTGGAGTGTGAAGTCAAGGGGGCCTCAGGAAACATTACTGCCAACAAAGCTAGTGTAGGTGATGGAATTCCAGTTGAGCTATTTAAAATTCTAAAAGATGATGCTGTTAAAGTGCTACACTCAATATGTTAACAAACTTGGAAAACTCAGTAGTGGCTACAAGACTGGAAAAAGTCACAGTTTTCACTCCAATCCCAAAGAAAGGTAATGTCAAAGAATGTTCAACTACCATACAGCTGTATTCATTTCACATGCTAACAAGGTTACGCTCAAAATCCTTCAAGCTAGGCTTCAAAAGAACGTGAACCTGGAACTTTCAGATGTACAAGCTAGGTTTTTAAAAGGCAGAGGAACCAGGGAGCAAACTGCCAACATTTGTTGGATCACAGAGAAAGTGACAAAATTCCAGAAAAACACCTGCTTCTGCTTCACTGACTACGCTAAAGCCTTTGAATGTGTGGATCATAACAAACTGTGGAAAATTCTTAAAGAAATAGCAGTACCAGACTATTTTACCTGCCCCTGAGAAACCTATATGCAGGTCAAGAAGCAACAGTTAGAACCAGACATTGAACAACTGACTGGTTGCAAACTGGGAAAGAGTACAATAAAGCTGTATATTGTCACACTGCTTATTTAACTTATGCAGAGTACAGCATGAGAAACGCTGGGCTGGAGGAAGCACAAGCTGGAATCAAGACTGCTGGGAGAAATATCAACAAACTCAGATATGCAGATGATATCACCCTTACGGCAGAAAGTGAAGAGGAACTAAAAAGCCTCTTGATAAGGGTTAAAGAAGAGCATGAAAAAGTTGGCTTGAAACTCAACATACAAGAAACTAAGATCATGGCATCTGGTCCCATCTCTTCATGGCAAACAGAAGGGGAAAAACTGGAGGCAGTGACAGATTTTATGTTCTTGGGTTCCAAAATCACTGTGGATGGTGACTTCAGCCGTGGAATTAAAAGATGCTTGCTCCTTGGAAGAAATTCTATGACAAACTTCAACAGCATACTAAAAAGGAGAGACATTACTTTGCTGACAGAAGTGCGTATGGTCTTTCTAGTAGTCACGCACGGATGTGAGAGTTGGACCATAAAGAAGACTGAGTGTCAAAGAACTGAGAATTGTGGTGCTGGAGAAGGCTCTTAAGAGTCCCGGGACTGCAAGGAGATCAACCAATTATAAAGGAAATCAACCCTGAATATTTATTGGAAGGATTGACGCTGAAGCTGAAGCTCTATACTTTGGCCACCTGATGCGAAAAGCCAACTCACTGGAAAAGACCCTGATGCTAGGAAAGACTGAAGACAAAAGGAAAAGGAGGTGGCAGAGGATGAGATGGCTAGGTAGTGACACCAACTCAATGAACATAAATTTGAGCAAACCCCAGGAGATAATGGAGGACAGAAGAGCCTGCCATGCTGCAGCCCATGGGGTTGCAAACAGTTGGACCCAACTGAGCGACTGAACAACAACTATATCAGGCTCCTGGGATTAAAGAATAAAAACACAGTGGCACAGCAGGCTCAAAATTCAGACTGGCTTCTGGGAGTTGCACGGCACACAGCACTGTGTTTGGCAGCTCTGGCAAAGGTGTATTTAAGTATGTATGTATGCTAGAGATGGCAAGACTTAAAAAGGAGTGTTAATGGACAATTACTGAGAAAGAAAGATAGAGAGGGATATCATGGACACATCCGGAGAAGGTTGCTCTTGAAGAAAAGGACAATTCCTTCTTTTCAGATAAAAGTTATGACAAACCTAGATAGCATATTGAAAAGCAAAGACATTACTTTGCCAACAAAGGTCCGTCTAGTCAAGGCTATGGTTTTTCCAGTGGTCATGTATGGATGTGAGAGTTGGACTGTGAAGAAGGCTGAGCACCGAAGAATTGATGCTTTTGAACTGTGGTGTTGGAGAAGACTCTTGAGAGTCCCTTGGACTGCAAGGAGATCCAACCAGTCCATTCTGAAGGAGATCAGCCCTGGGATTTCTTTGGAAGGAATGATGCTGAAGCTGAAACTCCAGTACTTTGGCCACCTCATGCGAAGAGTTGACTCATTGGAAAAGACCCTGATGCTGGGAGGGATTGGGGACAGGAGGAGAAGGGGACGACCGAGGATGAGATGGCTGGATGGCATCACTGACTCGATGGGCGTGAGTCTGAGTGAACTCCGGGAGTTGGCGATGGTCAGGGAGGCCTGGTGTGCTGCGATTCATGGGGTCGCAAAGAGTCGGACACGAGTGAGCGACTGAACTGAAAGAAACGATATCAGGATAGAAAAGATTATACCTCAGATGTTTGAGATTTTTCTCAGGAAAGGAAAAGATAAAGTTATTTGCTATAAAAACTCTCATGAAGTAAGATAAAAAAAAAAAAAAACACAACCGACATTAAAGATCTGGAAGGTAACAGAACACTAGTTGGTAGGAAAACAAACCAAAAATCCTCACACAACTGTCTCTTGTACCCTTCAGGGATCAAAAAGTGATGAGGCCTGTTCAGAACTGGTCACTAGAAAGATAAACTGACATAAAGTTAAGTATCCTAAGGTATCAATGACAGGCTGGTAAAAACTGATGGCCATGGGACCTTGTCTGGTGACAAGGGGAGGCAAATGAAAAGAGCAGTAGGCTAGCGATGAATGAATAGAGACACAAAGACGGGAGGGTTCCCAAAGGGAGGAAGAGGGGAAGAGAGAGAAAACAGGTTCCAGAAGTGTGGAAGACTTGATTGTTTGTGGTCAGACAGGTCTTGACACAATGCCTCAGGCAATGAGCTGCTGACTAGGGCTCTGCACTATCCTCTCAGCTAAAAGCACAGAATTAAGAGACAATCACCTCTAAAAACACGCAGTCCTTGGGTGCAGGAAACAAACAGCCTTCCCTGGTGGCACTAGAACCCCCTGCCAGTGCAGGAGGCATATGAGATGCGGGTCCCATCCCTGGGTCGGGAATACCCGGTGGAGGAAACGGCAACCCGCTCCAATACTCTTGCCTGAAGAATTCCCATGGACAGAGGAGTCCAGCTGCCCACAGGGTCGCAAAGGGACAGACATGACTGAAGCGACTTAGCACAGCACAGCAACAAACAAGTGAATGAATTTGCCCGCACAGGAATCAAACATCTAAAATATCTCCTCTCCTTTTAAATTGAACAATTCTATCTCCAAATTTAAAAAATTCATCAAGAGGACAAAAGTGTACAATAAAGGTTAAGGCAGATGTGTGTCAGGAGGTAGAACAAAACGTTAAATCTGTCAGGCCAATTGTAACCCACCTGTTACAGATTTTTAGCATAGAATTCCAATAAGGCAACAACAGTCTGTGCTTCAGTAACTCTGGAGAGCACCTAGCATGGCTTCAAAAAAAGGATATCACTCAATTTAATTTTAAAAGGTCCCCTCCCAAAAAAATAAAAAAAATAAAAGGTCCCCTCATTGCAATCTCTATGGACAAGCTATCATTTATAATCTCATTTTTTACCATTCCGCTGCTCTTGACACGTTATCCAATTACAGGAAAAAAGGGGAAAAATCAGACATGGCAACTTCCTCCACTACTACATCTCCCCTTCAGTTTGCACTTTTTACACCATTAATTCTGACTACTCTTGCCCTAGTAATAAAAGAAGAAGAAGCGATACTGGCACAACGTAAATTTTGCAGAAAATATCAAGTACAATACGGATCGTCAAGTAGTACTAATAACAATTGAGAATCCAAGAAATTTGAGAAGTTTCAAGTTTAAAAGGCGTTTTCTCCATTTTAGTCCTTTCCAAATAAAACAAAGGGCTCCGACATCACAAGATTTTGAAGCTTCAGTGGACAATTTAGGCTAACAGTGAATAAAATAATTACAAAAACCACTTATCCTTTCTTGGGCTATTACATTTCTTACCTTCATAAAGCCTTCTTTTAAAACAGGCCACTTCTCAATTCTTTCCCTGATCTAGCATACATATGTCCCCCCGCCCCGCCCCCAAAGTTTAGAGACCAAAGACTTGCAGTGGTGAGAAAAGGATTAATTTAGATGAAGAATCACTTGCTGTCACTGGCACCATTCCTCAACTTTGCAGGAGTTCGACGGTCAAATTCCCAAAACCATCGCAGGCTCCCGGGGGCTGGATTCCCTCAACAAGATGAACAAAATCCGCTGGCGTCTGGATAGCAAGCTTTTCTTTGTAAGTCTGTAAGCCAGGCTAAGCTTTCCATACAGTTAAAAGACTTCTCAAGGAAGCCAGAAGGTCGAAACCAGGAAGATGGGGAGGTGACCAAACAGGCAGACGACCCACCCACCTAGCGCAGAGGAGAAACCGCTTGCGAGGGCTGACGCTTCAGCAGGAGCCGGGAGGCTGCGGAGGGCGGCCGGCCCGCGACCCCGGGCCCTGGGTGGGAATGCAGGCATGCAAAGCCAGCGGCCGGCGGAGGCCTGGCGCGGGGCGCGGAGAGGGGCGGGACGAGGCGCGGGAGCGCGCAGTCCGGCTGAGCACCGCCGCGGTCTGAGCCGCGGCGGCGCACAGCCGAGAGAGCTTTGCCCAGAGCGGAGACCCCGAAGGCTGCACCTTCACCCACCTGCCAGACGCTCGCCGCGCGGACAGAAGCACGGACGCAGCCCGGGCGCCGCCTCTCCTGCCGGACGCAGCGCCTGCCGCCGCCGGAGCCCCGGGACCCGACAGCGCAGGGCGGCACCGAGGCGGGCAAAGCGGCGACCGCTCTCGAGCAGAGCGCGGAGTGCATAGGGGGCGCGGGGGCTCGGGAAGGCAGCTCTGTGCTTGACCTGCCTCACCGGTGGCCAACCGCGCTTCCTGGGAACGGCATCCCCCCTCGGCCCGCTGCGCCCGGGCCTTCGCCCTCGGCTCCCCCCGGCCGCGGCCGGGCTTCCGGCGGCCACACCCCGCCCCCGCGCTACTCGGCCGCCGCCATCTTGTCGGAGGCGGGAAGACCGCATGCGCAGGCGCGCGCCGAGGCTGCCGGCTCCCCGAGCCGCGCCGCGAGGGACCCGCAACGCGCAGGCGCGGGGCCGCCGCCCGCCGCTGCAGGCCGGCTTCGGCCCCGCCGTCTGCTCGCTTGCACGGGTGCTGCCAGACTTAGTGGCCAGTCTCAAACTGTACTGCAGCCGACGTAATAGACCCTTCTGCGCAGCCCACAGCAGTCAATGTGTAAAAGCCTGTCTATATGCCAGCTCCTGGGACGGGCGCTGGTCCAGCGATAAAGGGTGTTCCCAATGGCACCCCTCTCCAGGACTCTTGCCTGGAAAACCCCATGGACGGAGGAGCCTCTAGGCTGCAGTCCGTGGGGTCGCGAAGAGTCGGACACGACTGAGCGACTTCCCTTTCAATTTTCACTTTCATGCATTGGAGAAGGAAATGGCAACCCACTCCAGTGTTCTTGCCTGGAGAATCCCAGGGACGGGGGAGCCTGGTGGGCTGCCGTCTATGGGGTCGCACAGAGTCGGACACGACTGAAGCGACTTAGCAGCAGCAGCAGCAGCAGCAGCAAGCTAGTGGAAAAGGACGGGAATGAACGAGTGATTTCCACAGTTCTTGTTTTTACCTGCATGCCACCTTCGCTCTCTTGCCCCTTCAATCTTAACTGAAAACAACTCTTCCATGAAGTCCTCGCTCACACAATTGGGTCAGTTCTTTTCTAACATCTTGCGTTACCTCTTTAAGCTTTATTTCATTCAGCATAAATTCAACAAGTAATATTTGATTTTCTCTTATATTCTAGATATGATTCTAGGTTATAGCGATAAGGAAAATAAACTCATGGGACTTATATTTTAGGGGAAGAGTGTAAAACAAAAAGTACTTTTAAAAATCAACAAAGTAACGTTTGATAGTGATGAGGGATGGGAAGAGAAAAAAAAACACCACCAAAAGCTAATGAAGGGTGAGGGGTGGTACTTAGTGATCTCTCTCCATAGATGACACTTGATCTGAGGCCTGACTGGCCACAGGGGCCAGAAGCTTGAGACTCGTCTGGGCAGAGCGTTCTAGACAGAAGAACAGCAAACGCAGCAAACCTCTCATTCTTGAGGCGGGAATGAGACAAGCACATAAAGGACAGAAAGGATAGGTGATATGGATACCTGGGGAGGATATGAGGTTGGGGCAGGGGGGACAGGGGCAATTTAGGTAGGGCATTGAGCCCATGATAAAAGTTGGATTTTTACTTCATGGTGGCCTCTCTATCTTGTTGACACTGCCAGAACTACTCCTCAGACACTTCTAGCTCCTGACTGCCTCACTGCACATGCTGATTCCACTGTTTTGAAGACACTTGTTCTTTTCACATTTAGCTTCTCATCTTTCAGGTTTCAGTTTAAATGTCACCTCAGAAAGGCCATCCTTCCAAAACTAAGTATCCCACCTGCCCTTTCGTTAGTCTGCATCACTGCACCTGATCATTTCTTTTAGGGCACTGAACATATTTTTCAATTATCTATTCATTGCTTCTTCATTCAGTTCACTAAACTGAACTCCACCAGGGAGGGAAGACGTTTCACTCACTCCGTGCCTAGCTAGCACCATGCCTGGCACGAGTGATCACTCAATATGTGTTTGCTGCTTTTAGGAATGTCGTTTGTCAGCACTTAAGTAGTCAGTGGTATGCTACATTGTTTTACACTGGTTTTTAAGAATAAATGCAAGTCATTTCCTGTTTATATACCCTTTGCTAGATTATAAATAAGAACTTTGGCAAAAGAGAGAGGGGGGGAAGAGAATGAGATGGAGAGGAGGTGATGGGGTAGTGGGCAAAGATTGTATTTTGCATATATATGCAGGACTGGGCAGTGGAAGGCTTCAATTTAGTGAAGCACCTATTATATGTGTCCTGCATTAAGCTAGATACTTAATTCTCACTACAGCCTTGCTAGGTAGTTATCCTTAGTTTTATACATAGCAAACTTGAGAGAGATTAAGTCACTTGCCTAAGGTCCTACATTAAGAGATGGTGCCAACCATAAAGTTCATGCCCTTCCCTTCTAAGAAACTGGGTTCTGAGATGGGTTTGTTTGGTGATTTGATTCTGTGTTATTAGCAGGCTTTTATTAGCCATTTCAGCCACTGCCATTTAAGAATCCCAATCATACTGTTGTTCTTGTATAGGATCTCAACAAAGGGCCTGATTTGAAATTGCTGTGATTTTTTTTTTTTTCTTTTGGACTAAGGCAGAGCTCATTTTACCATTTCCTTTTCGTGTCTTTTTAAAATTTGTGTTTATTTTTATTAATAATGTGTACACGTTTGATCAAAGGAAAAGAGATACAGAAAAATGGGTGCATTTCCTAACTGCTAGCTGCATCCCCTTGGTTAGGCTTGTTACTGTGTGACTAACTCTTTCATCTAGGTCCCAAGTAATACTTTAGACATCAAAGACAGTTCTCTGGCAAAGAGTGACACCCTCACCACAACAATCACTTATCCCATTTACTCATCAAAATTATACACCATCATTTCCCTCCAAACAGGATAGCTGGGGAAAACTACAAGAAGGGATAGGGCCGCTATCCTGTATCCAGGGCCATTGAGTCTTTATATGAAGGCATTCAGTTTTTTTAATATCATTAACTCATGATAACATACACTTGTCAATCAAACCCAGTTACTCCATAGCTAACCAAATAGTAGGTGGAATGCAAGTCTAAGTGAACTCCGGGAGTTGGTGATAGACAGGGAGGCCTGGAGTGCTGGGGTCGCAGAGAGTCGGACACTCCTGAGCGACTGAACTGAACTGATACATACTTAAAAAGATTCTTCGATCTTCTACCCCACTGTAGTAGGACTCCTTCTTGGAATAAATTCTGGAATCAAGGCAATGTCTTTGGTTTCGCTGGTATGCTTTCCTCATGGTTACCATCTGTTATTGGTTGATCATTCCCCCACTCCTCAAAGATATGTTGAATTCCTAACCTC
Source organism: Aepyceros melampus (assembly GCA_006408695.1). Lineage (NCBI taxonomy): Eukaryota > Metazoa > Chordata > Mammalia > Artiodactyla > Bovidae > Aepyceros > Aepyceros melampus. The sequence goes on from SJXQ01006030.1 coordinate 605,126, forward strand.
AAGTACTCAACAGGATGAACTTATTTGGCAATAGGATAATTACACATGTAATTAAGTTCAAATGAGGTCATACTGGAGTAGGTCGACCCCTAATCAATAACTAGTGTCCTTATAAGAAGACAGCCAAATGAAAACAGAAACACATAGGGAGAAGGCTGTTTGATGGCAAAGCAAAGATTGGAGTCATGCGCCTGCAAGCCAAGAACACCAAAGACGGCTGGCCAGCCACCAGCACCGAGGAAGAGGCAAGTGAGGATTTCTCTACAGCTTTCAGGAGAAACACAGTCCTGTCGGAACCTCTGTCTCAGATGTACAGTCTCCAGAACTGTGAGACAATAAATATCCATTGTTTTAAGCTACCCAGTTCGTGGCACTTTTGTTACAGCAGGCTTAGAAACTAATACGCCCCACTCTCTCTTCATATGTGTGTGTGTGTGTGTGTGTGTGTGTCAGGACTTGAAGTAGGGGAAAGAGACTGTCAGGGCTTGAAGCACAGGAAAGACATGGGGAGGGACTGCCCACTAGAGTACTCTTTCCTGGAAAATCCAGTGGGCAGAGGAGCCTCGTGGGCAGCAGTCCACGGCGTCACAAAGAGTCAGATATGACTTAGCAGGCACACAAGCCTCCAGAATACCGCTTCAGCCTGTGGCGCTGAAACGCAGCTAGTGACGCATTACTGGAGAGGGTTGCCAGGCCCTCCTCCGAGGGATCTTCCCAACCCAGGGAACGAACCCAGGTCTCTTGCACTGCGAGCAGATTCTTTACCATCTGAGCCACCAAGGAAGCCCTCAGTTCAGTTCAGTTCAGTGCTCAATCATGTCTGACTCTGTGTCCCCATGGACTGCAGCACGCCAGGCCTCCCTGTCCATCACCAACTCCTGGAGTTCACGCAAACTCATGTCCACTGAGTCGGTGATGCCATCCAACCATCTCAGCCTCTGTTGTCCCCTTCGCCTCCTGCTCTCAATCTTTGCCAGCATCAGGGTCTTTTAAATGAGTCAGCTCTTTGCATCAGGTGGCCAAAATATTGAAGTTTCGGTGTCAGCATCAGTCCTTCCAATGAGTATTCAGGACTGATTTCCTTTAGGGTGAACTGGTTGGATCTCCCTGCAGTCCAGGGACTCTCAAGAGTCTTCTCTAACACCACAGTTCAGAAGCATCAATTCTTTGGCACTCAGCTTTCTTTATAGTCCAACTCTCACATCCATACATGACTACTGGAAAAACCATAGCTTTGACTAGATGGACCTTTGCTGACAAAGTAATGTCTCTCCTTTTTAATATGCTGTCTAGGTTGGTTGTAACTTTTCTTCCAAGGAGCATCTTTTAATTTCATGGCTGCAATCACCATCTGCAGTGATTTTGGAGCCCCCCAAAATAAGGTCTGTCACTGTTTCCACTGTTCCCCCATCTATTTGACATGAAGTGATGGGACCAGATGCCATGATCTTCATTTTCTGAATGTTGAGCTTTAAGCCAACTTTTTCACTCTCCTCTTTCACTTTCATCAAGAGGCTCTTTGGTTCTTCTTCACTGACCCCCTCAGTCAGTCTCTCCCATTAGGAAGCTTCAATAAGCCTCTTATCCTTCTCCATCAGAGGGCAGGCAGAATGAAAACCACAATCACAGGAAACTAACCAATCTAATCACATGGACCACAGCCTTGTCTAACTCGATGAAATTATGACCTGTGCCATGTAGGGCCACCGAAGACAGACGGGTCATGGTGGAGAGTTCTGACAAAACATGGTCCACGGGAGAAAAGAATGGCAAACCACTTCAGTATTCTTGCCTTGAGAACCCCATGAACAGTATGAAAAGGCAAAAAGATAGGACACTGAAAGATGAGCTCCCCAGGTAAGTAGGTGCCCACTATGCTACTGGAGATCAGTGGAGAAATAACTCCAGAAAGAATGATGACATGGAGTCAAAGCAAAAACAACTAGTTGTGGGTGTGACTGGTGATGGAAGCAAGGTCTGATGCTGTGTAAATACCCTATGTAAATATTGCATAGGAACATTCCATGTTCGGTCCATGAATCAAGGCAAATTGGAAGTCAAACAGGAGATGGCAAGAGTGAATGTCAACATTTTAGGAATCAGAGAACTAAAATGGAGTGGAATGGGTGATTTTAACTAGATGACCATGATATCTACTGCTGTGGGCAAGAATCCCTTAGAAGAAATGGAGTAGCTTTCATAGTCAACAAGAGAGTCTGAAATGCAGTACTTGAATGCAATCTCAAAAACGACAGAATGATCTCTGTTCATTTCCAAGGCAAACCATTCAATACCAGGTAATCCAAGACTATGCCCCGACCAGTAATGCTGAAGAAGCTGAAGTTGAACAGTTCTATGAAGACCTACAAGACCTTCTAGAACTAACACCCCAAAAAGCTGTCCTTTTCATTATAGGAGACTGGAATGCAAAAGTAGGAAGTCAAGAAACACCTGGACAAGCAAATTAGGCCTTGGAATACAGAATGAAGCAGGGCAAAGGCTAATAGAATTTTTCCAAGAGAACGCACTAGTCATAGCAAACACCCTCTTCCAGCAACCCAAGAGAAGACTCTACACATGGACATCACCAGATGGTCAACACCGATATCAGATTGATTATATTCTTTGCAGCCAAAGATGGAGAAGATCTATAGAGTCAGCAAAAACAAGACCGGGAGCTGACTGTGGCTCAGATCATGAACTCCTCATTGCCAAATTCAGACTTAAACTGAAGATATATGGAAAACCACTAGATCATTCAATTCAATTTAGTTCAGTCACTCATTCGTGTATGACTCTTTGCGACCCCATGGACTGCAGCACACCAGGGCTCCCTGTCCATCACCAAACCCAGAGATTACTCAAACTCATGTCCATTAAGTCGGTGATGCCATCCAACCACCTCATTCTCTGTGGTCCCCTTCTCATCTCGCCTTTAATCTTTCTCAGCATCAGGGTCTTTTCAAGTGAGTCAGCTCTTCGCATCAGGTGACCAAAATATTGGAGTTTCAGCTTCAACATCAGTCCTTCCAATGAACATTCAGGACTGATTTCCTTTAGGATGGTTGGTTGGATCTCTTTGCAGTCCAAGGGACTCTCAAGAGTCTTCTCCAACACCACAGTTCAAAAGCATCAATTCCTTGGCACTCAGGGTTCTTTGACTCCAAATCTGACATCCATACATAACTACTGGTAAAACCATAGCCTTGACTAGATGGACCTTTGTTGGCAAAGTCATGTCTCTGCATTTTAATATGCTGTCTAGGTTGATCATAACTTTTCTTCCAAGGAGTAAGCATCTTTTAATTTCATGGCTACAGTCACCATCTGCAGTGGTGCTCAAAAAAATATTTTGGAGCTCAAAAAATATTTTGGAGCTCAAAAAAATAAAGTCTGTCACTGTTTCCACTGTTTCTCCATCTATTTGCCATGAAACAATGGGAATGGATGCCATGATCCTTGTTTTCGAATGTTGTGCTTTAAGCCAATTTTTTCACTCTAATCTTTCATTTTCATCAAGAGGATCTTTAGTTCTTCTTTGCTTTCTGCCATAAGGGTGGTGTCATCTGTGTATCTGAGGTTATTGATATTTCTTCTGGCAATCTTGATTCCAGCTTGTGCTTCCTCCAGCCCAGCATTTCTCATGATGTACTCTGCATATAAGTTAAATAAGCTGAGTTACAATATACAGCCTTGACGTACTCCTTTTCCTATCTGGAACCAGTCTGTTGTTCCATGTCCAGTTCTAACTGTTGCTTCCTGACCTGCATACAGATCTCAAGAGGCAGGTCAGATGGTCTGGTATTCCCATTTCTTTCAGAATTTTATACAGTTTGTGATTCACAGAGTCAAAGGCTTTGGCATAGTCAATAAAGCAGAAATAGATGATTTTCTGGAACTCTCTTGCTTTTTCTATGATCCAGCAGATGTTGGCAATTTGACCTCTGGTTCCTCTGCTGTTTTTAAATCCAGCTTGAACATCTGGAAGTTCGTGGTTCATGTATTGTTGAAGCCTGGCTTGGAGAATTTTGAGCATTACTTTGCTAGTGTGTGAGATGAGTGCAATTGTGTGGTAGTTTGAGCATTCTTTGGCATTGCCTTTGTTAGGGATTGGAATGAAAACTGACCTTTTCCAGTCCTGTGGCCACTGCTGAGTTTTCCAAATTTGCTGGCATATTGGGTCAGCACTTTTACAGCATCATCTTTTAGGATTTGAAGTATCTCAACTGGAACTCCATCATCTCCACTAGCTTTGCTTGTTGTTTGGTTGCTAAGTCATGTCTGACTCTTTGCGACCCTGTGGACTGTAGCTGATCAGGCTGCTCTGTCCATGGGATTTTTCAGGCAAGACTATTGGAGTGGGTTGCCACTTAACTTCACATTCCAGGATGTCTGGCTCTAGGTGAGTGATCACACCATCATGATTATCTTGGTCATGAAGATCTTTTTTGTACAGTCCTTCTGTGTATTTTTGCCACCTATTCTGAATATCTTCCGCTTCTGTTAGTTCCATACCATTTCTGTCCTTTATTGTGCCTATCTTTGCATGAAATGTTCCCTTCCTATCTCTAATTTTCTTGAAGACATCTCTAGTCTTTCCTGCTCTACTGTTTTCCTCTATTTCTTTGCACTGATCATTGAGGAAGACTGTCTTATCTCTCCTTGCTATTCTTTGGAACTCTGCATTCAAATGGGTGTATCTTTCCTTTTCTCCTTTGCCTTTCACTTCCCTTCTATTCACAGCTATTTGTAAGGCCTCCTCAGACAGCCATTTTGCCTTTTTGCATTTTTTTTCTTGGGGATGGTCTTGCTCCTTGCCTCCTATACAATGTCACAAACCTCCATCCATAATTCATCAGGCACTCTGTCTATCAGATCTAGTACCTTAAATCTATTTCTCAGTTCCACTGTATAATCGTTAGGGATTTTATTTAGGTCATACCTGAATGGCCTAGTGGTTTTCCCTATTTTCTTCAACTTAAGACTGAATTTGGCAATAAGGAGTTCGTGATCTGAGCCACAGTCAGCTCCTCATCTTGTTTTTGCTGACTGCATAGAGATTCTCCATCTTTGGCTCCAAAGAATATAATCAATCTGATTTCGGTGTCACCCATCTGGTGATGTCCATGTGTAGTGTCTCTCTTCTGTTTTGGGAAGAGGGTGTTTGCTATGACCAGTACGTTCTTTTGGCAAAACTTTGTTAGCTTTGCCCTGCTTCGTTCTGTACTCCAAGGCCAAATTTGCCTGTTACTCCAGCTGTTTCTTGATTTCCTACTTTTGCATTCCAGTCCCCTATAATGAAATTTTTTGGACAGTTTTTTGTGGGTGTTATTTCTAGAAGGTCTTGTAGGCCTTCATAGAACTGTTCAACTTCAGCTTCTTCAGCATTACTGGTTGGGGCATAGATTTGGATTACTGTGATATTGAATAGTTTGCTGTGAAATGAACAGAGATCATGCCTTTGTTTTTGAGACTGCACCCAAGTACTGCATTTTGGACTCTTTTGTTGACTATGACATTTCTTCTAAGGGATTCTTGCCCACAGTAGTAGATATCATGGTCATCTGAGTTAAATTCACCCAACCACTCCATTTTAGTTCTCTGATTCCGAAAATGTTGGTGTTCACTCCTGCCATCTCCTGTTTGACCACTTCCAATTTGCCTTGATTCATGGACGTAACATTCCAGGTTCCTGTGCAATATTGTTCTTCACAGCATCAGACCTTGCTTCCATCACCAGTCACACCCACAACTTTTTATTTTTTGCTTTGGCTCCATCTCTTCATTCCTTCTGGAGTTATTTCTCCACTGATCTCCAGTAGCATAGTGGGCACCTACTGACCTGGGGAGTTCCTCTTTCAGTGTCCTATCTATTTGCATTTTCATACTGTTTGGGGAGTTCTCAAGCCAGGAATCCTTAAGTTGTTTGCCATTCCCTTTTCCAGTGGACCACATTCTGTCAGAACTCTCCACCATGACCCGTATCTTGGGTGGCCCTACACGGCATGGCTCATAGTTTCATTGAGTTAGACAAGGCTGTGGTCCATGTGATTAGATTGGTTAGTTTCCTGTATTTGTGGCTTTCCGTCTGTCTGCCCTCCGATGGAGAAGGATAAGAGGCTTATGAAAGCTTCCTGATGGGACAGACTGATGGAGGGGGATATTGGGTCTTGTTCTGCTGGGCAGAGCCATGCTCAGTAAATCTTTAATCCAATTTTCTGTTGATGGTAGAGCTGTGTTCCCTCCCTGCTATTTGCTGGGGCCAAACTATAGTGGAGGTAATGAAATAATGGTGGCCTCCCTGAAAAGGTCCCATGCATGTACTGCTGCAGTCTGTGCCCCCAACCCTGCAGCAGGCCACCACCGACCCACGCCTTCGCCAGAGACTCCTGGACACCCACAGGCAAGTCTCCTGTGGGGTCCTTGTTCCTCCCTTCCTGGTCCTAGTGCACAAGGCTCTGTTGTGCCCTCCAAGAGTCTATTTCCCAGTCCTGTGTAAGTTCTGGCAGCTCTGTGGTAGGGTTAATGGTGACCTCCTCCAAGAGGGCTTTATGCCATACCCACACCCAGAGCCCCTGTCCCTGCGGCAGACCTCTGCCAACCCGTACCTCTGCAGGAGCTGCTCAAACACAGTTCTGTCCCAGCCTCTGTGGGGTCCCTGGGTCTCACAAGGTCTGAGCGTCTCTGTCAGGAATTGGGTTTGATTCTAAATGTGAATTCGCCCCACCTACCGTCTTGCTGGGGCATCTCCTTTGCACTTGGACGTGGGGTATCTCCTCACAGCCGCTCCAGTGCCTACTGTCTTGCCGGGGTTTCTCTGACTGTCATGTGGGGTGTCTTCACACCGCCATCCAGCGAAGCACAGCTGCCGTGCCTGACCTTGGACGTGGGATATCTATTCACGGCTGCTCCAGCGAAGCGGAGCCAGTGCTTCTGACCTTGGACATGGGGTATCTCCTCTCAGCAGCTTGCTGTTCCAGCGCTGCACAGCCACCGCTTGCCACTCCTGTGACCTAAATAAAATCCCTTATGACTAGACAGTGGAACTGAGAAATAGATTTAAGGTACTAGATCTGATAGACAAAGTGCCTGATGAACTATGGACAGAGGTTCGTGACATTGTACAGGAGGCAGGGAGCAAGACCATCCCCAAGAAAAAGAAATGCAAAAAGGCAAAATGGTTGTCTGAGAAGGCCTTACAAATAACTGTGAATAGAAGAGAAGTGAAAGGCAAAGGAGAAAAGGAGAATATACCCATTTGAATGCAAAGTTCCAAAGAATAGCAAGGAGAGATAAGATCAGTGCAAAGAAACAGAGGAAAACAATAGAATGGGAAAGACTAGAGATGCCTTCAAGAAAATTAGAGATACCAAGGGAACATTTCGTGCAAAGATGGGCTCGATAAAGGACAGAAATGGTATGGACCTAACGGAAGCAGAAGATATTAAGAATAGGTGGCAAAAATACACAGAAGGACTGTACAAAAAAGATCTTCACGACTAAGATAATCACGATGGTGTGATCACTCACCTAGAGCCAGACATCCTGGAATGTGAAGTTAAGTGGGCTTTAGAAAGCATCACTACAAACAAAGCTAGTGGAGATATTTCAGTTAAGATATTTCAAATCCTAAAAGATGATGCTGTGAAAGTGCTGCACTCAATACGCCAGCAAATTTGGAAAGCTCAGCATTGGCCACAAGACTGGAGGTCAGTTTTCATTCCAATCCCTAAGAAAGGCTAATGCCAAAGAATGCTCAAACTACCACACAATTGTACTCATCTCATGTGCTAGCAAAGTAATGCTCAAAATTCTCCAAGCCAAGCTTCAGCAGTATGTGAGCCATGAACTTCCAGATGTCCAAGCTGGATTTAGAAAAGGCAGAGGAACCAGAGATCAAATTGCCAACATGTGCTGGATCATCGAAAAAGCAAGAGAGTTCCAGAAAAAATCTATTTCTGCTTTATTGACTCTGCCAAAGCCTTTGACTGTGTGGATCACAACAAACTGTAGAAAAATCTTCAAGAGATGGGAATACCAGACCACCTGACCTGTCTCTTGAGAAACCTATATGCAGGTCAGGAAGCAGCAGTTAAAACTGGATATAGAACAACAGACTGGTTCCAAATAGGAAAAGGAGTACGTCAAGGCTGTATACTGTCACCCTTCTTATTTAACTTATATGCAGAGTACATCATGAGAAACGCTGGGCTGGATGAAGCACAAGCTAGAATCAAGATTGCTGGGAGAAATATCAATAACCTCAGATAGCAGATGACACCACCCTTATGGCAGAAAGTGAAGAGGCAGTAAAGAGCCTCTTGATGAAAGTGAAAGGGAAGTCCTACATCTGAATAATTTGGGTATTAAAGATTTAGATAAATAGCAAAGAGATTGAACTATTTCTCCAAAGCTGAGAGGAACATTCTAGAGTGAAAACCAGAATATGTATTTCAGATATTTCAATTCTGTTTCAGCTTGGACAAGTTAAAATAGGTTCTTGTTTTCTAAAATAGGTATTTATTTCCTCTTCAAATCCATTACTGGTCATTCCTTGTTGAAGGTGTTCTCTCCTTCAAACCTGAGTTCTCTCATGGGCAGTGTGACAGGGTTTGCTGGACTCACGCCACATCCTCCTCATCAGATACATACATGAGGGCAGAGCTCATGACTCACTCTTTGTATCTATCCCCTACAATTTCTTGAACTGGCAGCACCCAAATAAACAAGATCAGCAAAATCTGATCATTTTAGAACTTGATGAAAACCATGAATATCCATTCTTATTGCTTTGGTGTATATTGGAAATTTTCACAATAAAAAATTTTTTTAAAAGACATCCAAGAAACTTCTGCTTCAAGGTAGCTGACTAAGTACAAGTGTTTATGTCCTTCCCTCTGTATCCCAGTAAAATGTCAGCAGCAGGGCTTAATTTTCAATTAAACTAAGGAGGGTTAAGCTTCAAAGGCCCCCATTTACCCACGCCCTTTCCAAGGTCCTGGAAGGTGCCTTAGCAATATGTTCATGTGTTTGTATTTTTTCTCCTCTATCACAGTTCTCCTTGTGTCTGGTAGTATTAGAGTGATTGGAGTAATTTTGAGGTTCCAGTTAAAGGGAAGTTAAGTTTGAGATACAAGTTGTTAGAATTGAGTGGGAGGATATTTATATGATTCACAGTCACTTCTGTGAGTGGCATTTTATTGTTAACCATCGCTGTAGAAGAATAGCTTCCAGCCATCTGCCTCCAGCCCACTGTCTGCTCTCCCAGGATTGTAACACCAAGGTGCAGAGCAGAGGCTGTGTGGCAATATGAACACAGCCTATGTCATCTGTACCAGAAGTATGTATGGAGCCAGAAGCTAGTTTGTGGGAAATTATTCCAAATTTTATAATTCCTGTAAATGAAACCTAATAGAAGCGTCTCCAAATGTGACTACAATCTTAAAAAAAAAATGACAAGTTGTCAAGCTAGGGAAAAAAAGAAAACTATCAGCAATAAAAAAATTTTTTTATCAACTATACTTAGAAAGACTGAATGATCTGTTCAGTTGATACAAATATGGTAAAACAACTGTCACATGCCAAAAAAAAAGAAAAGAGCATCTATGCAAAAAGTGTAAGGAAAAAGTATTATAGAAATTATATCAGGTAGTAAAATAATAAACCTATTATGTTGTTTCTTGGATTTTGTGATGTTTTTTGATTTTTATGTTAGCATTCCAAAATGTGTAATTTGTTGCGGTTCTTTTCTCATTCTAAATAAATACTTTCATACTTAAATTGTATTCACATTTTGTATTTTTTCTCTTACACAAGGACAGAAAAATTCATCTCCCATAAGACATGGATCCCTAAAATTATAACTAGGGACTTCAACATCCCTCTCTCAGCAAATGATAGAACTAAAAATCGTAAAATGAGCAAAGATATAGAAGACCTAAACAGTACAATCAAACAATAGGATCTAGATGACATTTATAGAACACTCTACCCACAACAGCAGAATGCACTTGTTTTTTCTTCAAGCACCAGTAATAGACCAAATGCTAGGTCAGAAAACAAATGTTAACACATTTAAGGATTGATGTAAGTATGTTCTCTGACCTTTATGGAATTGAATTAAAAAGCAATGAAAGGCAACAGGAAACTTTCCAAATACTTGGAAATTAAACATCACACTTTAGTCATACTTTGTTTCAATTCCATGGCAGTCTATTGGTTAGGACTCCACTTTCACTGCCAAGGGCCTTGGCAATCCTTGGTTGGGGAATTAAGATCCCACAAGCCACACCAAAACACACACACACACACACAACACACCCCTTGTCAAAGAAGATCCAAAGATAATTTTAAAAAATAAACAAAAAATAAACCACAGAACTGAATGAAAACAAAAATACAGCATATCAAAATTTCTGGGTTACAGCTAAAGTAGTACTAAGAAGGTAATTTACACATTAAATATCACTCAGAAAAATGTGACATATTACGTTAGGAAAGTCTCATATCAATACCCTCAAGAAGTTAGCAAAAAAGAAAGAGCAGAAATCAATGACATTGGAAAACAAAATAAAACAAGAAATGCAACAAAATACTAGTTAAAAGAGTGCAAAATAATAAGGGAGAAGACATAAATCGTCAGTAATGAAATGGCTTATCATTATAATTTCTGCAATCTTTAATAAGGGAATATCACAAACTTATAATTCAACAATTTAGAATAGACCAATTCTACAAATTACCAAAGCTCAAACAAGATGAAATAGAGCAGTCCTATAACCATTAAAGAAATTGAACTTGTCCCTGTAATTCCCTGGAAAAAGAAATGGAGAAGACTTCTCCAGTGGTCCAGTAGTTAAGAATCCGCCTGCCAATGCAGGGGACAGAGGTTCGATCCCTGTTCCAGGAAGATCCCACATGCGTGCAGCAACTAAGCCCGTGTGCCAGAACTACTGAAGCCTGTGAACCCTGGAGCCTGTGCTCTGCAGCGAGAGGAACCACAGCAGCGAGGAGCCCGCAGAGCACAGTCACGAGAAGCCCCTGCTCACTGCAGCTAGATCAAGCCCGGGGCCAATAAGTGTTCATAAAAGGGAATGCATCCATGAATGTTAAGAATGGGAGAGTGCTCCATCAGTTTGTGAGAGGGAGAAAGACTGCAGTGAAGGATCACGGCAGAGGTAGTTGCCAGTACTTTCTGGAGAAGTCTAGCAAAGATACAGGTTAGCTAGTCATAGTTACAAGCAGAAATGGGAAATGGAGCACGGTCAACACTAGTGTTTCCCAACCATTTTTTTTTCTCACCCATTTTTATGTCATGGCATATGTGGGAAATAATAAATGTGTAAGGGATGGTTTTAAGAAAGTAATTCTCAGATCACCAAATTTCATGACTTTCTTTCTAAAACTGATTTACCTGAGAAGGCATCCTGACTTATACATACTGTTTTTTTGTCAACTCCATTTTCACAATCGCTCTCCCACCACTTTACCAAAGAGAAACAAGCATTTCTCAGAGATTCGTTGTCCTGAATGCCAAGCAAAAGAAAAATTTAACATTTATTAATGCTCTGTTAATGTCCCCAGTCTGTCTCGTTGATTTCTAACAAATTTTACTTTTTGTGCTAGTAATTTTTCTTTAATAAGAATAATTTTAAGACACATTACCTTATGCTTATAAAAATAAAAGTATAAGAAATAATTAAATTTGTTTCTAGCAGAGAAATATGATAGAATTATTAGTGATTTTCAGACACTTCCACTTCTGGATAAGATGAAGCAACAAGTACCAGGCACATCCTCAAGTGTTAAACAACCCCAAGCTGGGAAAAATATATGAAGCAATGGTTTTGTCTTTTTGTTTGTTTTGAGGCGCTGGGCACCTGGCAGTAGAGAACAATGAGCCCTGAAAGGCAGGAAGCAAGTACCTTAGATGTTTCTCCAGGTCTCGATGGCAAAGAACAGAGGAGACTCCTGGCCAAAAGCCAGCAAAGTACTGAGGTTCTTAGTGCAACAGGTCGCAAGGAATGTAATCCCTCCAGCAATCATGTGAGTGAGCCTGCAAGTGAATCTTCTCCCATCAAGCCTTCAGATACTACCACAGCCCTGGCTAACAGCTTCACAGAGAGACCCTGAATAATAGTGAAAGTGAAAGCCCATCAGTTGTGTCCGACTCTTTGAGACCCTATCGACTATACAGTCCATGGAATTCTCCAGGCCAGAATGTTGGAGTGGGTAGCCTTTCCCTTCTCCAGGGGATCTTCCCAACCCAGGGATGGAACCCAGGTCTCCAACATTGCAGTCAGATTCTTCACTAGCTGAGCCACGAGGGAAGCCTCCTGAGTCATTGGCAGCCAACTAATCATAAACCATGCTCAACTTCCTGACTTCTTTCTATAGAAACTGTGAAATAATAGCTATTGTTTTTAGCTGCTAATCTTAGAGTAATTTGTTACACAGCAATAGATAAATTCAGGAAGACCAACCCCAACAGAGATGGGATCAATTTCATTTCTAACACTGCTGGAATTTGTCAAAGAGCAAGCTTAAAATTATTTATCACATAACTAATTACACATTTTAATTCTTTTTCTTCTACTTCTTGTACCTGTTTCAACTTTTCATTCATGATAGAATAAACTGCCCTTTTTCTAAGCTGCATCTATTCTTTAAAGTTTTCCAACTAAAATGATTAAATATAATAAAGTAAGCAGCCAGAGATACTTGCTTTTCCATCTAATGATAGGAAAAAAAAAAAAGAAGAAGAAGAAAGAAGAAAACACTCCATCTGGGTAGAATTTGATAATTAGCCATATCCAATTCCTGGACATCTGGCTTTCAAATGAAACTGAACATAGTAATGTCTGTTTCCCAGGGCATTTTTTTTTTTACTGAAAATGCCACTTATTGTTTTGGTCTTTAAAAGGATAACATCAGTGCACTTTAACATATCAAGTTAACAAAGATTTGTCTCAGTTCTTTTTACATATTACCACCGTGTTACATATTTATTATAGAAAATTTGTAAACTACAGAAAATTACAAGAAGGGAAAAAAAAAACCTCACCATCCAAGATAACTGTTCACATTTTTATGAAAATCTTTTCAGATTTGGCTTTAAAAATAAAAGGAATTTCAGAATAACACTATTTTCCCTCAACAACAAATTCTCATTAAGGACACAATATTTTAATGGATGAAATTTAATGAAGAATGTCAAATCATTTATTCCACTGAAATTCATATCCGTTTTCTCATACAGTTTAAAGTGTGGCTTATGACAATGGATATTTTAGCCCTGACAATCAGTCTGAGTAGCTCAGGAAAATATCTCATAAGCCTAGAGCAGCCCTGGCAGCATATTGAGGGCAGCGGGGCTCAGAGAACAACATATGTCTGCACCCGCTCTCCCTTCATGCTGCCTCTGCTGCTACAGAATCTATGGGGGCGGGGGGAGGGGCTCGTGGCCTTGCACCTGAATCCTTAATGGACTGGAACCAACTCAAAGAAGTGCCAGAGAACTGATTGTTAAATTTCAGGAGTTTTGTGAGCTAACTATAAAACAAAGTCATTATTAATGAAAAATTAAAGGATGTAAGCTTTCAATTAAATAAATTCTATTCAAAGCTAAGGTCATAAATACATACAAGTCATCATTTTTAATCATTTATGTTTTGCTGGTGTCTGTGCAAAATCACTGCAGATGGTGACTGCAGCCATGAAATTAAAAGACGCTTACCCCTTGGAAGGAAAGTTATGACCAACCTAGACAGCATATTCAAAAGCAGAGACATTACTTTGCCAACAAAGATCCGTCTAGTCAAGGCTATGGTTTTTCCAGTGGTCATGTATGGACGTGAGAGTTGGACTGTGAAGAAAACTGAGCACCGAAGAATTGATGCTTTCGAACTGTGGTGTTGGAGAAGACTCTTGAGCGTCCCTTGGACTGCAAGGAGATCCAACCACTGCATTCTGAAGGAGATTAGTCCTGGGTATTCTTTGGAAGGAATGATGCTAAAGCTGAAACTCCAGTACTTTGGCCACCTCATGTGAAGAGTTGACTCATTGGAAAAGACTCTGATGCTGGGAGGGATTGGGGGCAGGAGGAGAAGGGGACGACCGAGGATGAGATGGCTGGATGGCATCACCGACTCGATGGACGTGAGTTTGAGTGAACTCCGGGAGTTGGTGATGGACAGGGAGGCCTGGTGTGCTGCGATTCATGGGGTCGCAAAGAGTCGGACACAAGTGAGCGACTGAACTGAACTGTGTTCCTGATGCTGTTTCTATCTACTGCATCTACATTGTGGAAATAGGGTATAATCGTGTGCTGGAGGACGTCTCTTCATCCAGTGTTTTCACCTTGGTAGTTTGGAGTATCCGTCTAGTCAAGGCTATGGTTTTTCCTGTGGTCATGTATGGATGTGAGAGTTGGACTGTGAAGAAGGCTGAGCGCCGAAGAATTGATGCTTTTGAACTGTGGTGTTGGAGAAGACTCTTGAGAGTCCCTTGGACTGCAAGGAGATCCAACCAGTCCATTCTGAAGGAGATCAACCCTGGGATTTCTTTGGAAGGAATGATGCTAAAACTGAAGCTCCAGTACTTTGGCCACCTCATGTGAAGAGTTGACTCATTGGAAAAGACTCTGATGCTGGGAGGGATTGGGGGCAGGAGGAGAAGGGGACGACCGAGGATGAGATGGCTGGATGGCATCACCGACTCGATGGACGTGAGTTTGAGTGAACTCCGGGAGTTGGTGATGGACAGGGAGGCCTGGTGTGCTGCGATTCATGGGGTCGCAAAGAGTCGGACACAAGTGAGCGACTGAACTGAACTGTGTTCCTGATGCTGTTTCTATCTACTGCATCTACATTGTGGAAATAGGGTATAATCGTGTGCTGGAGGACGTCTCTTCATCCAGTGTTTTCACCTTGGTAGTTTGGAGTCCTTCAGGGTGAGAGTATTTAAACCATGGAAATAGAAGAAAGCTCCAAATTTGGGCTCACATATTTTTGTTGATTGCATAGTAACAGAGAAAACGTTAACAATATAGAATAAAAATTTTAAATGTTGTGTCTATAACTGTTACATTGTGATCAGCACAAAGTTCAAGGAACTATTCCTCCAGTACTCAAGAACTATCAAATTAATCCAAGTTACTCAGGTCCTTGATTAATGAGTCAAGATCCAACACATATCTCTGTTGTTTCACTTTCATCTCAATCATTACTGTTAATGAAAATATCAGCCAAGCTTCTTGCAAAACTACATTTGTTTATTATTTACAATGGTATGTTGGCTACAGATAAGAAAGGGGAAGTCCTCAGTCCTATTCAACTCTTTGCAAGCCCATGGACTATAGAGTCCATGCAATTCTCTAGGCCAAACTACTGGAGTGGGTAGCCTATCCCTTCTCCAGCAGATCTTTCTGACCCAGGAATCAAACCAGGGTCTCTTGCATTGCAGACAGATTCTTTACCAAGTGAGCTACTAGGGAAGCCTACAGATACCAAAGTTCAGCAAAAAATCAGTGAAACATTTGATGGAAATCAACTGGCTATATGGAATTGACACTAAAGAATGATGTAAATTTTATTAGTATTTGAAAACTATGTGTTCTATACCCTTTATATCAGTAGAGTTTAAAATAAATCTGCACGTGTGTTAATCTGTGTGCTTCACAAAGCTGGCTGTTAATCATTTACTAATACACTACTGATCAGATCGAATGCTTCCCTTTGCCCCACTTACCACAGCCTCTAGCAGATCCCTTTCAGCTACACACAGACTGATAAATAGGGACAAGAAGTGAAGGAAAAGAGCTGGTGGAAAGCAGAAAATGGATAAACAAAAAGAAGAGAAAGAAAGGAAAAAGAAAGTTCTCCCTGTCTTGTCTTTCATCATCAGTCAGCAGCTCTCTACAAGACAAGAGACAAACCATTGCACAACTATTGTGACCTGGAGTCACAGATATTCATGGGGTTAGCTGGTGACCTTACTTTCAGAGAGCTAAGGAGCCAGCAGTCTCCAGCAACAGTGACCATGCTGACGCTTGGTCAGAGGTTGTCTTAGGTTTTTTTGCTTGTTTTTCACATTAAAAAAATAAAGGTATAATTTATATACAGTAAAAGTCACCATAGAGTACAGTTCTATGAATTTTGATAAATGCATACAGTCACACAACTACCACTGCAATGAAGACATAGAACATTTCCATCATCTCCCCAAATTCACTCGAGCCTGTTTGTGACCAACTCTTCTCCCCATCTCTAGCCACTTTCTTATCCTCTTGTTTTGTTTTCTAGAACAACACTGAGATGGACTCATACAGCATGTAGCCTTTTAGGCTAGCTACTTTGACTTAACATAGTGTATTAGAGAGCAGAGTTGGGTTCACAACAAAATCAAGAGGACGGTACAGATATTTTCCATACATCCTCAAGTACTCCCCGCATGAATCACCTTGCCCATTATTAGCATCACTCATGAAAATGTTACATAAGTTTGTTACCAAGTATGAACCTACAGTGACACAGCACAATCACCAAAAGTTCACATTTATCTTGGGGCTCATTCTTGGTGCTGCACCTTCTGTGGTTTTGGACAAATATATAGTGACATACAGCCATAATTAGGGTATCATATGGAGCATTTTCACTGACATTAAAACGCAGTGCTTTGCCTATACCTCCACCATGGGCTGTCCTGGTGGCTTAAATGGTAAAGAATTTGCCTGTAATGTGGGAGACCTGGGTTTGACCCCTGAATTGGGCAGATCCCCTGGAGGATGAATTGTCTATCTACTCCAGTATTCATACCTGGAGAATTCCATGGACAGAAGAACCAAACAGGCTGTACAGTCCATGGAGTCGAAAAGACTCAGACATGACTGAGTGACTCACACACACACACACACACACACACTCACACACACACTCACACACACACACACACACACACACACCCCTTCACCACCCCTCAAGAAACAATGTTTCTCCATAGAGTTGCCTTTTCTAGAATGTTATATAGCTAGAATTACATAGTATGAAGCTCTTCCAGATTGTCTTCTCTTACTTCAATTCAGTCGCTCAGTCGTTTCCTACTCTTTGCGACCCCATGAACTGCAGCATGCCAAGCCTCCCTGTCCATCAGCAACTGCCGAGTCTACCCAAACCCATGTCCATTGAGTCGGTGATGCCATCCAACCATCTCATCTCTTACTTAGTTATAGGCATAATGTTTCCTTCATGTCTTTTAATGATTTGGTAGTTTATTTCTTTTAGTGCTAAATAGTCAGAGAAGGCAATGGCAAACCACTCCAGTACTCTTGCCTGGACAATCCCATGGATGGAGGAGCCTGGTAGGCGCAGTCCATGGGGTCGCTACCAGTCAGAAACGACTGAGTGACTTTCCTTTCACTTTTCACTTTCACGCATTGGAGAAGGAAATGGCAACCCACTCCAGTGTTCTTGCCTGGAGAATCCCAGGGACAGGGGAGCCTGGGGGGCTGCTGTCTGTGGGGTTGCACAGAGTCGGACACAACTGAGGCGACTTAGCAGCAGCAGCTGAATAGTATTCTGTTATATGAATTATTACATTTAATTTATTCATTCATTTACTGAAGTACCTCTTGGTTGCTTCCAAATTTTGGCAACTATGAATATAACTGTTATAAACATCTGTGTGTAGGTTTTTCCATGGATTTAAGTTTTCAACTCCGTTGAGTAAATACCAACATGATTGATGGATTGTATAGTAAAAGTATGTTTAGTTTTGTAGGAAACTGCCAAACTGTCTTCCAAAGTGGCTGTACCATTTTGTATTCCCATCAAGAATGAATGAGAGTTCGTATTGTTCTACATCCTTGCCAGAATTTGGGGTTGTCAGTGTTCCAGATTTAGTCCTTCTAATAGCTATATGGTGGCACTTGTATCTTTTGTTTTTAAGTTTAGAGAATTCTCTACACATTCTGGATACAAATCTTTTAATTGTTGTGCATTTTACAAATATTTTCTCCCAGTCTGTATCTTATATTTTCATTTTAACAGTCTCTTTTGAAGAGAAGTTTAACATTTTGAAGTCTAAATGGTCAGTTGTTGTTTTTTTTTAAATAAAATATGCTTTTGGTGCTCTATCTAAAAAAACTTGCTGGAGAAAAGACAGCCTTCAGAATGGGAGAAAATAATAGCAAATGAAGCAACTGACAAAGAACTAATCTCAAAAATATACAAGCAGCTCCTGCAGCTCAATTCCAGAGAAATAAATGACCCAATCAAAAAATGGGCCAAAGAACTAAATAGACATTTCTCCAAAGACATACAGATGGCAATCAAACACATGAAAAGATGCTCAACATTACTCATTATCAGAGAAATGCAAATTAAAACCCAATGAGGTACCATCTCACACTAGTCAGAATGGCTACTATCAAAAAGTCTACAAACAATAAATGCTGGAGAGGGTGTGGAGAAAAGGGAACCCTCTTACACTGTTGGTGGGAATGCAAATTAGTACAGCCACTATGGAGAACAGTGTGGAGATTCCTTAAAAAATTGCAAATAGAAATGCCTTATGATCCAGCGATCCCACTGCTGGGCATACACACCGAGGAAACCAGAATTGAAAGAGACACGTGTACCCCAATGTTCATCGCAGCACTGTTTATAATAGCCAGGACATGGAAGCAACCTAGATGTCCATCAGCAGATGAATGGATAAGAAAGCTGTGGTACATATACACAATGGAGTATTACTCAGCCATTAAAAAGAACATATTTGAATCAGTTCTAATGAGGTGGATGAAACTGGAGCCTATTATACAGAGTGAAGTAAGCCAGAAAGAAAAACACCAATACAGTATATTAACACATATATATGGAATTTAGAAAGATGGTAGCCATGACTCTATATGTGAGACAGCAAAAGAGACACAGATGTATAGAACAGTCTTTTGGACTCTGTGGGAGAGGGAAAGGGTGGGATGATTTGGTAGAATGGCATTGACATTATAACATAACATCATATGTGAAACGAATCGCCAGTGCAGGTTTGATGCATGAGACAGGGTTCTCAGGGCTGGTGCACTGGGATGACCCTGAGCTATGGGATGTGGAGGGAGGTGGGAGGGAGTTCAGGATGGGGAATACATGTACACCCATGGCTGATTCATGTGAATGTGTGGCAAAACCACCACAATACTGTAAAGCAACTAGCCTCCAATTAAAATAATTAATTAAAAAAAAAAAACTTGCCGCACTCAGGTCACAAAATGTTTCTATGAATCCTTCTAGAAGTTTTACAGTTTGTAAGCTGTATAATGCATTTATATCTGCCATCTATTTTTGCATACAGGACAAGAGGAGAGTAGTTTCCTTTTTCGTTATTGTCATTCGACATGGATGTTGTAAATTACTCACTAGTTCCAGGGTTTAGTAAATCCCTGAGGCAAGAAGCTTGGAGGAAGGCTCAGGTCTAGTCTCGTCTGATCTTGAACTGGAGGGAATGGGAAGGCAGGCAGATGCTAAGGGAGAGAGGCATTGTTTCCTTCCAGTCTAGTTGCAGGAATAAAAGGCTTTAAGAAAATTATTAAAGAAGAAAAGTCTTCTATAACAGGACTCTGTCTTTCCTCCTACACTAGTTCACCCTCCCCACTGTTAATGATTTGGTAGTTTATTTCTTTTAGTGCTGAATACTAAACTAACACACACACCCACAACCAACTGTTACTAATCTAGTATTCTGAGGCAGAAGAGAGATCAATTATCTTTGTCAAATCATTTTATCCCGGGATGTAGAATGGAGGCCACTTTAAAATACAATAGCTTCATCTCTTCTTTCGTGTGCAATTTCATTTCCCAAGTAATAGGTGTTTTTCCTTTTTAACAGAGTTTTCTTTGACCTAATCCTTTAAATTGTACCTGCAACCAAACAGTTGGGAGTACAAAGGTGAGCACATATTAATTAATTCTAAAATTGATTCCATTCATTGAATGCTTCACTTTTCTCAAATGCTTACTATAGCTTATTGTTTATGTTTCAAACCCCTTTACTGATCCATGCTGTCTCAGTAAAACATTGAGAGCATAGCATTACATTAATTTCCACAGCAACTAATATCATAAACCCCAGATTATGGCTTTGTTACTGAATGTAGCAGATGGGAGATAGAGCTGAGAAAAACAAAGCTCCCTTCAAAACATGGTGTTTTAAAAACAGTTATTAAAAGTCATAGATGAGGGACTACAGTAGTAGCTTCAAAGCAACTTGTATAATCTTTACCTAAATTTCTTATTTACTTCTACGAAATGTGCTTAGGGCCAAAATCTTATTTCGCAAATTAGCTGACTGGAGTTACATACGAATGAAGTAGGACATTTTGGCAAAATCTCACCATAAGGAATTACTCAGATATATTGTTTCTATGTGTGTTACCCGTAAATTGCTATCATAAACTGGCCTTTCAGGTATTAAACAAAGAAGATGCTGGACTTGCCTTTAGTAAAAGAACAAAAACGGCCCCTTTGGGTAGCAGCATTTAATGTGTTTCTTGCTGAGTTTGGAGAAACACAACGCTCACCATTTGTTCCTGTTGGAGGAGGCAGAGAGTTGTAGGCAAGGAGAAGAGAGGTGAGGGCTCCATTACTTAGAACCATCGGATCCTGATGCTAGAATTTAGGAAAAGCAGTCCTAGAGAGCATGGAGCTAAAACCAAGCAAACAGGCCAGATCTCGGATGAACTCTTGTCCTGAACTGAAAAAATTGCAGAGGGGAGGATGGCAGCAAGGTTTAGTCTCCACTTCTGCCTCACTAGCCCCTTGACTGAAAGTCTCTAGATTTAGGGGACCAAAGACTTCTGGGCCCTTAAGGTCCCCAGGGAACCATATGGGTGGGGTTATGCCAAGCAGCATGTGACTAAACTACCAGAGTGACGGCTGGACAAAGTGATTCTGAAAATAAGGCAAAGAACCTAAATAATTCTGTTCAAACGCATAGCTGGCTGATGCAAAAGTGATCCTTTTTGGCTTGTCTTACATTAACAATGAAAATTCCTTCCCATCATTTGGTAGGTATGAATGAGAATTAAAATACTTTTTTTGAAAAACATATATTAATATGGTTGCTGCTGCTGCTAAGTCGCTTCAGTCGTGTCCAACTCTGTGCGACCCCATAGACGGCAGCCCACCAGCCTCCCCTGTCCCTGGGATTCTCCAGGCAAGAACACTGGAGTGGGTTGCCATTTCCTTCTCCAATGCATGAAAGTGAAAAGTGAAAGTGAAGTCACTCAGTCATGTCTGACTCTTAGTGACCCCATGGACTGCAGCCTACCAAGCTCCTCTGCCCATGGGATTTTCCAGGCAAGAGTAATACGGTTGAAGCTGTTAGAATATAATTATCCACAGCGGCTCAGAGGTTAAAGCCTCTGCCTCCAATGCGGGAGACCTAGGTTCACTCCCTGGGTCGGGAAGATCCCCTGGAGAAGGAAATGGCAACCCACTCCAGTATTCTTGCTTGGAGAATCTCATGGACTGAGGAGCCTGGTGGGCTGCAGTCCATGGGGTCACAAAGAGTCGGACACGACTGAATGACTTTACTTAAGATCCTTTACAGCATTTAAGAAGAGCAGATGACAATGTCTAAAAGACAGACTCTGATGGCAAAATTATAAAGTGTGAAATCTACACATACCTTAATCTCAGGGGTAACAGTCAAAATGGTGACTTCCTTCAGTGGGTCGTTAGGAAGCATGTAATATTCTGTGTCAAATGGGGCTCTTTGAGGCAAGTGGCAGCTCTAATATATCCAGAATCCCACAACATCTTTGTTTAATTTTCTATCTTTAGTTTATTAGGCTGAAATTGGTATCGAAGCAAGGTTTTTCTAGTTAATATTATTCTAATCAATATCAAAAGAGTTCATAATTCACGGGTTCACAGAGCTCATGCTGATGCAAATTCCATCTTGTCATTCCACTATGTATCGAGTGATGTGAGCTTTGCACTGGGCAAAGCTTCAAAGAGTTGGCAAGAAAATGAAGGGCATGCCCCAAAGAATGTCCTGCTTCAGTGTCCACAGAGGACAAATTCTTCAGTGGAGCATACCAGCTGCCACATGAAGGCAGCAGCATAGAGCTCCCACCAGCGAGCCTGGAACCCACACTGCACAACGTGAAACTACACTGGGGACTCAGGAAAGCTCGCAGAACAATTGCCAAGCGAAGACACGTCGAATCGCTTTTCATTAGAAAGAAACATTTATATGTGTGTATATAATTTAAATTTGGATTTTATTGTGAAGATAGACTAGAGTTTTAAGATTAGTACTATCTTAATTTAAATATCTATAAAATGAGCTTCTTCCTTTCTACATTCAATGACTCTGGCTTATTTTCCCAAAGTACATCACATAGTCAAACATTCCCAGCAAGCTAAGAATAGGAACAAGCTGTTAGTAAGAGGGAGTGATAGATGAAAACTAGACCTGCCAAGGCTGAATGATTATAAATGATCCTAAGTTTAAAAAGGCAGAGATTCCTCCCTCCCCCATTCCACTGTGTCATATTATCTTGTAATTGTAACACAAATGCTTCTCTGATTTACAACAAAAATGGCAGAATTCTTTAGGTCTGGGGACTTAGAAATTCTCCCCTTATCTCCTTCCTTAGTGGGGTCACAGATGCAGCTCTCTTGCCCTCTGACTTTTCCCAAAGCAGATAAATTGATTTTTTAAAATATCATGCTTTTCTTGTTTCTGGTTAAGCAAAATGAAAGTTTATGACAGAGGGCATGTTGACTGGCTATTCCTCAATTCTGGTGAAGATGGAGAGCTGGGAATAGGGCTCAACTTTGTTGGAAGCAGTTAAGGCTTGAAGAAATTCCTGAATCCAGGAGTTATGAGTCACAGAGCAGAGATGCTGAATGTGCTTCTCCTGCCCTTGGAGAACTTGCAGGAACAATAAGACATACATTTGCGTTGAGGGAGGGGGGTGGAGAACTTGCAGGATAGTATGGCATACGTTTTGGGGGAAGCAGGAGGTGCTAACAGTAGTAATGAAATCAGGAATGCAAAATATTAGTTACAGAATAACAGGCTGCTCAGTTGCTAAGGAATCCTAAAAATAGGGCTGAGTGACTGGCTGAGAGGAGTGGGGAGGAGTAGATACTTCTGTGGGTTTCATCAAGCAGCCTAGGCCTGACAAAAGCCCTGCAGAGCTGCCACTGCAGCTGCAGTCACAGAGCAGCAATGAGCATGCGCAGCTGGCTGACCACCTGGCAGAGGTGTTCTTGCCAGTGGCTGCACTTTCTTCCCACGCAGGCCGACCTGACGGACACAGACCTGACTCACAGTAAGGGCTGGAGGCTCAAGTCCTGTAGAACAGAAGTCCAGAGCTAGTCCAGGAATCTTGACCACTTACATATCCCCAGTCCCACTCTCATCTACTTTTCAGATGAATTCATCAGCTTAGAAATAGTTTGGGTAACAGACTCATGCCCGTCTTTCCACAGTGTGTAAAGCTGACTACTGAGGAACTGATAAAGGAATCTAAGGTTGGGTTCCCCAGGTGGTACAGTGGTAAAAAATCTGCCTCCAATGCAGGAGATGCAAGCGATGCAAGTTCAATCCCTGGGTTGGGAAGATCCCCTGGAGTAGAAAATGGCAACCCTCTCCAGTATTCTTGCCTGGAAAATTCCGTGAACAGAGGAGCCCGGCCTCTGTCCATGGGGTCGCAAAGTATGAGGAGCAGGGTAAGAGATTTCATTTTAGAGGAAAGTAGGTTTTGTTTTCATCCTTTACAGTTGACCTTTCCAGTCTGATGATTTAGAGTCTGATGATTCCCTAAAAATTTTTAAAATAAAATATCTCACTGCATATCAAATAAATAGAGAAATTCCCTAGGGAATCTGCCTGCACATTTGTCACATCCTATAACCAATAGTCTATCAATACGGTGCCATTGTTTTTCACTAAGAGAAGTCCCATTAGAGATTGTGACTTTCAACTGTTATTTCCTGCTTGGTAAAGTAAAAAAAATTTCTAATGTTGCCATAAGGAAGGACTGTGCTCACCAGTTTATTTTTCTTTCTTGGTGTTAAAACATGGTAGGAATGCTATCTGGTTGCTGTGTGGACACTGGGCACATGGCAGGAAATGGAGAGGCTGGCATCAGGGGACAAGTAGAGGAATCAGCTGAGAAACAGAAGCCTGGCTCTCCTCCTCTGAGCAGGTGCTGCTAGAGGACACAGCAGGTTGGGTTCATGTGCTCAGAATTCCTTTGATGTCTTGGTCCGTTCTTTTAAAAATACTGGCCCCTCTGGAGGAAAGCTCAGGGCTGTTTCCACAGATTTCTGCTTTAACCTTGATAGCAATACAATTAGTTCACGGACTTGGAGGGTCAGTTAGTGACTTTCTGTTTGTGGGGTTACACAAAGGACATCCTAACCCACAAGGAAAAAAAAAATCTTTCCCTAAACTTTCACTGAGATTCATTGCTTTATTTATTTATTTATTTATTTTTGATTCATTGCTTTAGTTAACTCACTATTTTTCCCTGAGAGGCTCTGTTAAATTTAAAAACAACAAAAAATAAGAAATCCTTGGTAGAAAGAACTATTATATTAGTATCAGACAGTATTACCTTATAATATGATGACAAGTTGATAGAGTATAGGATACAGAATAGGTGTTTATTTTTTTTCATTTTTAAAACCAAATATAATTTAGATTGAGAAAATTTCAGCCCTTTTAATATTCAGCTTTGTAAGTGTTTATAAATACGCACAATCATGTAACCACACCATAACCAACATGATATGGAATACTTCCATCACAGCAGAAAAGAAATTCCTCTATATCCCTTGTGTCAAATCCTTCTCCATTCCTTATAACCGCTGATCTGTTAGATTTCTCTTTTCCAGAATGTCATGTAAATGGGTACATGCAGTACATAGCCTTTCAAATCTGGCTTTATCATTTGGGAAGCCCAGGAGACTCAGCAGTGAAGAACCCATCTGCCAATGCAGGAGACGCAAGAGAGGTGGGTTCGATCCTGGGTTGGGAAGACGCCCTGGAGAACGGCATGGTGATCCACTCCAGTATTCTTGCCTGTCGTGGACAGAGGAGCCTGGTGGGCTACAGGCCATGGGGACGCAGAATCAGACATTGCTGAAATGTTTATGTATGGCTTGAAGTAAGGATTCACTGTGTGAAGGTATCAGTTTCTGTGTATTCTTTGCCCAGTTAAAGGGCTGTTATGAACTGATTGTGTCTGTCCCCCACCCTCCCGCCGGATTAATATGTTGAATCCCTGACCCACAATATAATTGTATTTGGAGGTAAGGCCTTTAGGTTAAATTGGTTATAACCTTAAATAAGGTTAAGTGAAGTCCTAAGGGTAGGGCTCTAACCTAACAGGGCTGGTACCCTCGTGAGCAGAGGAAGAGACAAGTTCTCTCCGCCAGCACACACGTAGGACAGGTCATGTGAGCACAAAGAGAGAGGCCAGCCACTTGCCAGTCAAGCAGAGCGTCCTTACCAGAAACGGAATCAGCTGGCACCCGGATCTTGGACTGGCCAACTTCAAGAACTGTGAGAAAATATATTTCTGTTGTTTAAGTCACCTAGTCTGTCCAATTTTGTTACAGCAGCCTGAGCAGATGAATACAGGTGAGTTTGGGTTGTTTTTATTTTTGTAATTATGAATAAAGCCGTGATAAGCTACAACAGGTAAGTTTAAAAACATTTATTTTGGTTGCATCACATGGCATGTGGGGTCTTGGTTCCCTGAACAGGGATTGAAACCCGTGCCTGTCCCTATGGTGGAAACTTGGAGCCCTAACCACTGGACAGCCAAGAGAATTTCCAATTTTTAACATTTTACTTTAATTTTTAAAAA
Source organism: Aepyceros melampus (assembly GCA_006408695.1). Classification (NCBI taxonomy): domain Eukaryota; kingdom Metazoa; phylum Chordata; class Mammalia; order Artiodactyla; family Bovidae; genus Aepyceros; species Aepyceros melampus. The sequence continues at coordinate 631,011 of SJXQ01006030.1, forward strand.
TAGCTAAAACATTTTCTTGTGGTTCATTTTAAACAGTGATACTATAGCAAATCCAAGATAGGCTTGTTCAGCATATACAACTTTTTATACTGCAGAGCACCAATTCAGTGTATTAGCAAATTTTCATGGTTTTACCAATCTAATAGGTGAAAAATATTGTCAGTGTATTTTAATTAATTTTTTTTCATATGTTTATAAGCCACTTACGTTTTCTTTTCTGGTGAACCACTTTTCTCCTTTGTTTATTTTTCTATTGGTCTTTGGTTTTCCATTCAGCATTTTATTTTTAACAGCTATACTAGGTTAATTAGCTATGTGTTTATAATATGATTTGCAAATTCCTTTCTCAAGTTTCTTTCGTTTCTTTGTTTATAGTGATTATGGTATATACTTAAAAAATATACTTAACTTTTTTGTGTTATAATTTAGAAAGGCCTTCATCGTTCTGAGTATTTTCTCTTTTTATCACTATTATACTGACTCCTTTTTGGTAAGCATTTAATCCTTTGATCCATTGGGAATTTGTCTTGGCATAAAGGAAAGGTATAGGAGTTGATCCTCCATGGATAGCTCATGTTTCCGTGCATCTTATGACAGCTTTTGTTCCAAACTATTTTTCCAAGGATGTTTGTATTGTGATCAGCCATGTGTATGCTAATCGCTCAGTTGTGTCCAACTCTGCAACCTCACGGACTGTAGCTCATCAGGCTCCTCTGTCCATGGAATTCTCCAGGCAAGAATACTGGAGTGGGTTGCCATTTCCTTCTCCAGGGGATCTTCTTCCTGAACCAAGGGTCAAATCCAGGTCTCTTGCATTGTAGGCAAATTCTTTACCATCTGAGCTACAAAATCAGTTCAGCCTCAGGAGACAGAAATAGTGTCTCCATGTCAAAGGCCAGATTGGTTTGCTTTCCAGGATGATAAATATAATGTTTCCCTCTGGGTTAGATTTTCTAGCAACCCCCTTATGAGGTAGAGACTTTCCTAAACTCAGAGTTCCTCAGCCATGAGCCAAACCCACTGTGCATGTAGCTTCCATCTGGACCGAACCTCGGCATTACTTAGGGGGCAAGACAAACGCAATTGTGAAGCTCATGCTTCTTGCTGTTCCATGAGACAAAAGAAAGCCTCTGACCCAGGAGCTTCATGTCTTCTGACAGCGTCTATGAAGACCTGGTAGGCTAACTTGCCAGCTTACAGAAGGAGAAAACCTCAGGTTCACCTCAGTTCTTGATAGGAATTGCCTCCATTTTTTTCAAATGGCTGTTTTCCTGTTACTATTTTTTTTTTTTTTTTGGAAGTGGGGAATAGTTCCTCTTTTGCCAGCTGATTCTTGGTGACAACAGTATACTGGATTTTTGCATGAGTTCAGGTTCATTTCTGAGCTCAGATTCTATTCTCAATCTGCCTATGTTTAACATCTGGCAGAATAAATTAACACTTATACTCTTCTTTCCCAGAATTTCTCTGGAACTTTCCATATGAGTATTCTGCTTATGAAATTTAGAATCAATTTATCCAGGTTTTTAAAAATTCCTTATATTTTATTAATGACAGTGTCAAACTTATAATTTAATTTAGAGAGGATTAACATCCTTACAGTGTTCAGTATTCCTACACAGGAACAGTCTATGCCTTCTTTTCATTCAAGTTTTCTTTGTATATACGAGCTCTGTTGATTTCTGTACAAGAATTTTATACCCTGCTATTTAGAGAATTTTCTTATCTCTCATAGTTTTTCAATAGTCTTTCTGGATTTTCAAGTTTTACAATTATAGTAACTATATTTTAGTTATAGTTAATCTTATCTACAGATAATCTTATCTCTTCTTTTAGCACCCCTAATTCCCTTCTTTCTGTTTGGTCTAGTACTTCAAAAATAATGTTAAATAATAATAATGGT
>SJXQ01006031.1:0-36106 GCA_006408695.1 Aepyceros melampus
TTAATTGGAGGTTAATTACTTTACAATATTGTATTGGTTTTGCCATACAGCAACATAAGTCCGTCACAGGTATACACATGTTCCCCATCCTGAAACCCCTCCCTCCTCCCTCCTCCTACCATCCCTCTGGGTCATCTCCGTGCACCAGCCCCAAGTATCCAATATCATGCATCAAACCTGGACTGGAGATTCGTTTCATATATGATATTATACATGTTTCTATGCCATTCTCCCAAATCATCCCAGCCTCGCCCTTTCCCACTTCACTTTTTTAATCAAAGAGAAATACAGTTGTACCATAAATGAATTTCTTCATTTATGGGACCCATGGGACCCCTCTCAAATGATAATGGTTTTTACTCTGACCATAACTTTTAACTGTGAGACAGGCAGGCTCCATGTTCCACACTGCTACTCCTGCCACCGTGCTAACTGATTTCACTTAAATCTATGACCACAGCCACTCTCCTAAGTCCTTAATGCTGCCTGGGTTTCATACCTGGTTTTCTATCCTCAGTTCAGTTCAGTTCAGTTCAGTCGCTCAGTTGTGTCCGACTCTTTGCGACCCCATCGCAGCACGCCAGGCCTCCCTGTCCATCACCAACTCCTGGAGTTCACTCAAACTCATGTCCATCGAGTTGGTGATGCCATCCAGCCATCTCATCCTCTGTCTTCCCCTTCTCCTCCTGCCCCCAATCCCTCCCAGCATCAGAGTCTTTTCCAATGAGTCAACTCTTCGCATGAGGTGGCCAAAGCCTCTAATAATCCCTGCACTATCCTTGCTCTCACTCTATGTTTCATATTCCACAAAAAATAGAAGCAATCATTCAGTCGCTCAGTTGTGTCCGACTCTTTGCGACCCCATCGCAGCACGCCAGGCCTCCCTGTCCATCACCAACTCCTGGAGTTCACTCAAACTCATGTCCATCGAGTTGGTGATGCCATCCAGCCATCTCATCCTCTGTCTTCCCCTTCTCCTCCTGCCCCCAATCCCTCCCAGCATCAGAGTCTTTTCCAATGAGTCAACTCTTCGCATGAGGTGGCCAAAGCCTCTAATAATCCCTGCACTATCCTTGCTCTCACTCTATGTTTCATATTCCACAAAAAATAGAAGCAATCCAAAGAGAATTTCTCTGCAAGTTCACACCATCATGTCTGTCCATTTGAAGGCATCTGTGTCTCTGTCCTTCCTTTCTTCTGCAGCTATGGAAGCACTATCTGTGTTCTTTTCCTGGTCAGTCCTTATCTGATCAGGAATACAGGCATGCAGTGCCTTCTGCATGCTCAAGGACCTTGTCCACATGTTATCTCTGCTCTCTCCTACCTCTCCTATGTTTTCCTCCAAATGGATTATTTCCATGAACATAAACATTCTATCAAATCAATCTTAACAAAGAAAAAATCTTCTTGATCTTAAACCTACCTCCAGCTAAAACCTCACACGCCCACTTCAATTGATAGGAAAACTTCTCAAAATATAGTCTATCCTTGCTGTCCACAATTCCTCTCTAGTTAGAATGCTTTGCAAATCAAGATTTCACTCTCTTAACTCTGGACCATTCTTTTTTCAAAGTCAGCCATAATTTCCACGTTGTTGAGTAGAAGCCTCATTTCTCAGATCTTATATAATCTGTTTCAGATAACCATTACCTGCTCCCTGAAATACTTTCTTTCCTTGATCTCTGCAGTGACTTCTGACACCAACACAGTTAGACCAGACTTCATAAGTTAAGGTCATTGTTCTCTATAATGTGCCTTCATCTCAGGCACCCCGTCACTTACTGTGCAGTTTTCCAAGCCACCTCCACGTCTATCTGCTCTCTATAATTTCATGGATTCCCTCTATTCCCTGAGTTTCAATAAGTTGCTAGAATTACTCAGAGAACACAGGAAAGCATTATACTCAACAATCTTAGTAACAAAAGAATGTATAAATCAATACCAGTCAGAGGACAAGGTCTGGGAGGCAAGGTCTGGGAGATCCCAATCACGGAGCTTCCTTCATGAATATAAAGACACTCCTGTCACTTGTGAAAGTCCAAGGATTTAGAGGTTCAGCTCAGTTCAGTTGCTCAGTTGAGTCTGACTCTTTGCAACCTCATGGACTGCAGCTTGCCAGGCTTCCCTGTCCATCACCAACTCCCTGAGCTTGCTCAAACTCATGTCCATCAAGTCGATGATGGACATGAAGGTTGATGCCATCCAACCATCTCATCCTCTGCCATCCCCTTTTCCTCCTGCCTTCAGTCTTTCCCAGCATCAGGGTCTTTTCCAATGAGTCAATTCTTTACATCAGGTGGCCAAAGTATTGGAGTTTCAGCTTCAGTATCAATACTTCCAATGAGTATTCAGGACTGATTTCCTTTAGGATTGATTGGTTGGATCTCCCTGAAGTCTAAGGGACCCCAAGAGTCTTCTCCAACATCACAGTTCAAAAGCATCAATTCTTTGGCATTCAGCTTTCTTTATAGTCCAACTCTCACATCCATACATGACTAATGGACAAACCATAGCCTTGATGAGATGGACCTTTGTTGGCAAAATAATGTCTCTGCTTTTTAATATGCTGTCTAGGATGGTCATAGCTTTTCTTCCAAAGAGCAAGCGTCTTTTAATTTCATGGCTACAGTCACCATCTCCAGTGACTTTGGAGCCTTCAAGAAATAAAATTTCTCATTCTTTCCATTGTTTCCCCATCTATTTGCCATTAAGTGATGGGTCCAGATGTCATAATCTTCATTTTATGAATGTTGAGTTTTAAGCCAACTTTTTCACTCTCCTCTTTCATTTTCATCAAGAGGCTATTTAGTTCTTTGCTTTCTTCCTTAAGGGTGGTGTCATCTGCATATCTGAGGTCATTGATATTTCTTCCGACAATTCTGATTCCAGCTTGTGCTTCATCCAGCCTAGTATTTCTTATGATGTACTCTGCATATAAGTTAAGTAAGCAGGGTGACAATATACAACCTCGATGTACCCCTTTCCCTATTTGGAACCAGTCTGTTGTTCCATGCCCAGTGCTAACTGCTGCTTCTTGGCTTACATACAGATTTCTCATGAGGCGGGTAAGGTGACCTGGTATTCCCATCTCTTTAAGAATTTTCCACACAGTTTGTTGTGATCCACACAGTCAAAGGCTTTGGTGTAGTCAATAAGGCAGAAGTCAGTGTTCTTCTGGAATTCTCTTGCTTTTTTGATGATCCAACAGATGTTGGCAATTTGATCTCTGGTTCCTCTGCCTTTTCTAAATCCAGCTTGAACATCTGGAAGTTGATGGTTCATGTATTGTTCAAGCCTGGCTTGGAGAATTTTGAGCATTACTTTGCTAGTGTGTGAGATGAGTGCATTTATGCAATAGTTTGCACATTCTTTGTCATTGCCTTTTTGTTTTCCACATTAGTTTTCATTCCAATTAGAGGTTCCAATTTGTGGTTATCTCCAAGAATTGGTGATAGAGGCCAGTCAAATTCTATGTTACTCAGCTTTCCACACTATCTTGGTTTTTCATCACTGATAACTCCTCCGCCATCCCATCTTCTTGTTCTTTCTAATCTCTGCAGTTGCATACACTGAGCTATCCCAGATATTCATGCACTTTAATTTTTTTTAATCTGTCTTCTACACCTAAAATAAAAGCTTCATGAGGGCAAACAGTATTTTTCTTCTGATTTCTTTACCCCTTTATCCCAAATGCTTAGATCAGTGTCTGACTTACTGTAGATACACATTAAATATTTATTAAATGAAAACATAATTCTGTATTCTATCACACTATTTTATTTACTTTAGTTTTATTATGATGTTTTAAAATATGATAGACTTTGATTCACCTGCATTATTACCTGCTTCAGAATTTTCCCAGCTGTTATTTTATTTTTCATAACTGTTTTAAAATAAGCTCATTCACTTCCAAAGAATTGCTTTTGATATTTTTGTTGTAATTGCATTGAATTTAGACATTTATTTAAGAGAACTGGCTTCTGATTAATGAGTACTTGTTTGATCTTCCTAGTATGCATTTGGTGCTTTTTAAATATAATTTGCACATTTCTTTTTAAGCTTGATCCTTAGTATTTTTCTGATGTTGTTAAAACTTATTTTCCCATAATAATATATTTTAATGGATTGCATAAATACATATATGCATACATACAAATGTTTGTGTGTATACACACACATACATTTATATATAGTCATTTTCAGATTTAGCTCTGACATATAAAGAGCTTGGAAGTTGCCACTCTTGTTCTAAAAGAAAAAGCTGGGGAAAAAAAAAACTGGAAGTAAGCACTTTTCATGGATTTTGCAGAAATTTGAGTTTGTAGGACAAAACAAGATCCTGAAATCTGGAGATACATGTAAATCTAAAGAGTAACAGTTAAGCTGTGTTTATGTGGAACAAGTCTCTGGATCCATAAACTGATAGATGAATTTAAATGGTAATTTTGATAATTGTTAGAGGCTGAGTGGGAACCAGAGTGACTGAAGAACTTCTAAAAGTCTTGGTTTTAAAGGGATACCCCCACGTTCATGGATTTTACATTCAGGAAATCTATCTAGTTCTCATGGCGAAGAGTCAGAAAGATCTCCTCTTGGCTTTGGAAGGAGGAGAGGAAGAGAAATCTTTGTGAAATATTCACATAGTATTTACCTTAACAAAATCCTAATCTTCAGGTAAAAAGACTTTCTCAGAGTCTTACCTCATCTGCTATAGATGACATTTCTCCCACTCCAGTCCTCTCTAATTTTCCAAGTTTGTCCAAGTGGGGAAAAGTTAAGAGATACTTTGAAGATCAGAGCCCAGGGACATAGGCAAAGTGAAAGACTAAAGTATAATCATAAGACTGTAAAACATCTCTGCCTCCTCCTTCTTATAGCTTACAATTATACTAAGAAGGCTCTAGCAGAGAACAGTGGATTTCAGCAGAAAGATCTTCAATGAACACTCTGTTGGGAGGAGTACTTATAGTGTAACCCAAAGTCAAATAGGGAGACAAAACCAAATGTGCTAGAGGAATTTGAAGTCTCTGACCCCTATAGCTATAGCAAATATTAAACACAGCTAAACTTTAAATAAAAAATGAAATACACCAAAGCCCTGTTACTGAAGTTCCTATTACCCAGTGCAACACATATGACTTTAAAAATTACATCTCAAGATTGCTTTGGTTATTCAGGAACTTTTGTGTTGCCATAAAATGTTAAGAGTTTTTGTTTGTTTGTTTTAGAACTGCAAAGTAATGCCATTGACAATCTGATAAAGATTGCATTGAATCTGTAGATTAACTAGTGTAGTCATTTTGACAGTATTGACTCTTCCAATCCAAGAACATGATATATCTTCCATTTATGTATGTCATCTATGATTTCTTTAATCAGCATCTTATAGTTTGCAAAGTATAGGTCTTTTGCCTCCTCTTTAGTCCCAGGCATTTCATTCACTTTAATGTGATGGTAAATAGGATTGTTTCCTAATTTCTCTTTCTGATTTTTGTTGTCAGTGTATAGAAATGCAAGAGATTTCTGTGTATTAATTTTGTGTCCTGTAACTTTACCAAATTCATTGATGAATTCCAGTAAATTTCTGGTATCCTCTTTAGTATTTTCTAAAATATATAATATGGTATTAGATCATGTCATCCGCAAAGAGTAATATTTTCACTTATTTTCCAATTTGGATTCCTCTGATTTCTTTTTCTTTTCTGATTTCCATGGCTAGGAATTCCAAAACTGTTGAAAAAAAGAGTGTCTACATCCTTGTCTTGTTACTGATCTTAGGGAAATGATTTTAGCTTTTCATTGTTGAGTATGATGTTAGCTGTGGGTTTGTGATATGTGGTCATAATTATGTTGAGATATGTTCTTTCTATGACCACTCCCTGAAGAGTTTTTGTTATAAATGGTTGTTGAAATTTGTCAAAAGTTTTTTCTGTGTCTATTGACATGGTATGGTTTTTATCTTCAATTTGTTAATGGATGTATCACACTCAATGGCTTGCAGATGAAAAATCCTTGGATTTCTGAGATAAATCCCACTTGGTCAAAGTGTATGATTCTTTTAATATATTGTTGGATTCAGTTTGCTGATTTGTTGAGGATTTTGTTCACCAGTGATATTGGCCTGTAATTTTCTTTTTCTGTGTTATCTTTGTCTGGTTTTGGTATCAGGATGATGGTGCCCTCATAGAATGAGTTTAGAGTTGGAGGAATCAGGCTTCATGACTTCAGACTATACAATAAAGCTACAGTAATCAAAAGAGTATGATGTTGACACAAAGACAGATTTGTGGTCTGTCAACAGAACAGTATAGAAAACCCAGAAATGAAACCATATACCTATAGTCAATTAATCTATGACAAAGAATGCAAGAATATACACTGGAGAAGAGACAGTCTCTTCAGTAAATGATGCTGGGAAAACTGGACAGTTACATGTAAAAGAATGAAATTAGAACATTCTCCAACAGCACACACAAAATTAAACTCAAAATGGATAAAGACCAAAATGTAAGACTGGATACTATAAAACTCCAGGAAGAAAATATAGGCAGAACACTCTTTGACATAAACTATAACGATATCATTTTGGATCCACCTCCTAGAGTAATGAAAGTAAAGGGAAATATAAAAAGATGGTACCTAGTTAAACTTAAGAGATTTTGCACAGCCAATGGAACCATAAACAAAATGAAAAGACAACCCAGAGAGTGGGATAAAATATTTGAAAATAATGCAGCCATCAAGGGATTAAGCTCCAAAATATGCAAACATCTCATGCAGCTCAGTATCTAAAAACAACCGAATCAAAAATAGGCAGAAGACCTAAATCGACATTTCTCCAAAGAAGACATAGAGATGTCAAAAAAAGCATGTGAAAAGATGTTCAAAATTACTAATTATCAGAGAAATGTAAATCAAAACTACAATGAGGTATTGCCTGACACAAGTCAGAATGGCCATCATCAAAAAGTCTATAAACAGTAAATCCTGGAGAGGGCATGGAGAAAAGGGAACTCTCCTACACTGCTGGTGGGAGTGTAAATTAGTATAGCAACTATGGAGAATAGTATGGATGTTCCACATAAAAACTAAAAGTAGAACTACCAGCATTCCCACTTGTAGGCATATATCCAGCAAAAAAACAAAAAAACAAAAACAAACCATAATTCAAAAGGATATATGTAGCCCAATGTTGATAGTAGCACTATTTACAATAGTCAAGGCATAGAAGCAACCTAAATATCCATCTATAGTTAGTAATGGATAAACAAGATGTTATATATGTGTGTATATATACACACATAAATATAAGCATTTGTAATCATTTCACTGGCTTATCAATATCACTGTCACTCCTGTGGCATCACTAAAGGTTAGTTACTGTAAGGGAGCCTGTGGCTCAAGTTTTTCCTCTTATTTCTCCATCTTTTCTGGAAGTTTGGGTCTCCTTTTCCTTTTTTGGAAGTTTTTTTTTTTTTTTTTTTTTTTTTTTTTTGGTGTGGGCCATTTTTAAAGTTTCATTGAATTTGTTACAATATTGCTTCTGGTTTATGTTTTTGTTTTGTTAGCCATGAGGCATGTGGAATATTAATTTCCCAACCAGGGAATGAACCCACACCCCCTGCACTGGAAGGTAAAATCTTAACCCCTGGACTGCCAGGGAGTTTTCTGGGTCTCCTTTTCCTATTTCTTTCCATGTTAAGTCATTTTCAGTGTTTTTATTTGTCTTTCAGAATAATCCATTTGCTGTCTTCATAAACTCTGAAAAGAGACCCAGAAAAATCATTGAGTTACCTGGATGTTATTATTCAGGTTTTCTACCATCTTGTCTTTTTATACTACAGTTTTCTAAATATTAAAATAAAATAATACAGATAGTAAAATCCAAGCTTTAGTGCTTCATCCCCAAATCTCATATTTTGAAAGTGTATTGTTTCTGCTTATTCCTGACCTTGATTCATTTCCTGTAATGTAGTAACAGTCATTAGATTATCTGAAATGGCAGCAGAAAACGATAAATAATTTGCTCAGTCTTCTAATTTTAGGCAAGTCACTCAAGATAGTTACCTCAAATTGTTTTTCCTTGTCCCAAGAAAAATGGTAACAAAAACCCGCTAAAAGCAAATATCAAGCTTTGGGGCGGGACAGAAAAAAGATTAACCAAGCATTTTAGAGTAGTCATCGTTAGGACCCTATGCAAAATTAAGATCACATAAAACTCTAATAGCCTCTATTAATTGTCTGAAGACTATTAAGTCTTGCAGATCTGGGAGAGCAATGCTATGTTCACTGGCCACAGTTTATAGGCTCTTCCATCTGGATCTTTTACAACTACCGTCTCTTGCAAAATGCTTTGTTCCAACTTAAAGAATTGAAGCAAGAATAACTTTATTTTTTCCTCCTCAGCTGAGTTTTGGCAAGTAGATTTTAAGTTACTAGCACACTAGGGAGCAAAGCACTAATGAAAGCATATGAAAAGTAATGTACCTAAAGAAAAGGTAAATGATAATAACCGGTGCACAACTTTTTATGACTTGGACTTTAAAGTGGAAAGCACTTTCTATAACAATAAATGTTCTGTGTTATATAATGTTGCAATAACACACTAAATAACTGAACAATAGTTATAATTTTTCCTCACTGCAGCAAAACATGTTCAGAATCAGAAAATTCTCTTTGCCCCTTTATTGTTTCAATTATGTGTGTATTAAGCTTTGACAGAGCTTTAAAAAAATTATTGCCCTACTCTAAAAATGAATGGTCGAAGCACTGTTGAGTCATAGGTTATTGTTGGACAGATTTTGTCTCATTCTTTGTTTTAGATGAGAATCTTATATAAAAATGTCTTATAGCCATTGGTTGGAGAGTGAGCAATGACCCCAGAGACTTATATTTAATTCTGTTTGGAAAGTTGGTAATATTCTATGTGTGGAAAGAAAGACTCATTATTCATGTAAGACATTGTAGGTTGGAACTTGGTGCTATTGAAATCTTTGTTTTCAAAGTTTGTCTTATGTACGACCAAAAGGAATGAGTCATATTATAGATCCCTTATTCTATTTGAATATAAACAAAAGCTATTTGAAATAAACAAAAGCTCTAGGAAACACAATTTTATCCAAATACAAACCTAGAAACAAATAAGCCCAAACCTCTCAGGTCACTCAAAAAGGCTTCAGAAACTCTTTCATCAGTGCTGCTACTGCTGCTAAGTCGCTTCAGTCGTGTCCAACTCCGTGCGACCCCATAGATGGCAGCCCACCAGGCTCCCCCGTCTCTGGGATTCTTCAGGCAAGAACACTGGAGTGGGTTGCCATTGCCATTGCCTTCATCAGTGCAACTGTCAGTAATTAAATGATCAGTATGACATCCCTCTACATGACAACCAGCTCATTTCACACAAAGCAATCATTTTCTTAACTACTATATGAACATCAAAGACAAATTCTGTTGTATGAACACATTCCTATTTCCAAAATACAGTGGCATGAGGAGGCATGGGTCACCCCAGCTGCCTTTGTCAATACCCCTCAAACACTGCAAATAAGCACAAAGTAAGTAAACAGTAGTTTGCTTGTAAAAACACCTCAAGACATGCCATCTATAACTTACAAATCAATTTCACCTCTCTCTATAGAAATACATTGTTTACTAATGCAGTTTGAGATACTAATTACAAAATATGGCTAAGGTCACTAAGCAGTTGTTCATCCAGAAGTTGGAAGAAAGTAGTAGCAGTCAAATCTCTTATTTAACTCTAGAGAAAAGTAATTGCCGTTCCTTACCACTAAATAATATTGTTAATAAATGTATTTCTATGGTCATATGAGACGTTTTTATTCACCCTCGATTCTTATTTTGTAAATACATTTTTTAAATTGAAATATAATTGACATATTGGAAAAGAGAATGGCAACCTGCTCCAATATTCTTAACTGGGAAATCCCATGGACAAAGGAGCCTCTTGGGCTATAATCCATGGAGTTTCAAAGGAGTCAGATATGACTGAGCAACTAAACAACAAGCAGTTGCCATATAACATTATATTAATTTCAGGTAAACAACATAGTGATTCACTATTTGTATGTATTGTGAAATGATCACCATAATCAGTCTAGTTAACAAATGTCATCATATAGTTATAAGTTTGTTTTTGTGATGAGGGCTTTAAGGTTTTCTCTCTTACCAGCTTTCAAATATGCAATACAATATTATCAGCAGTAATTATAATATTATTAACTATGTAAGTCATGCTGTACTTTACATCCCCATGATTTATTTTGTATTTTCTAACTGAAAGCTTGAGCTTTTTAACTCCTTTCACCCATTTTGACCACCTTACACCCTGCACATCTAGCAACCTCCAATCTGTTCTATGAGACAGGTGGCGGGGTGGGTTTGGCATTTCTTTTTTCAAGTTTCACATATGAGTGAGATCATATGGTATTTGTCGTTATCTGTCTGCCTTATTTCACTTAGTGTGAGGCCTTCAAGTTCCATCCGTTTTGTCACAAATGGCAAGATTTTTTTTTTTTCATCGCTAAATAATTCCCTGCATGTGTATGTGTTTCTTTATCCATTGTGAAAATTTCGGTTGTTTACATTCTTGGCTACCATAAAGAATGCTGCAAGGAACGTGAGGGTTGCTGTTGTTCAGTCCCTCAGTCATGTCTGACTCTGTGACCCCATGGACTGGAGCACAACAGGCTTCCCTGTCCTTCACCATCTGGAGCTTGCTCAAACTCATGTCTTGAGTTGGTGATGCCATCCAACCATCTCATCCTCTTTCATCCCCTTCTCCTCCTGCCTTCAATCTTTCCCAGCATCAGTGTCTTTCCCAATGACAATTCTTAGCATCAGGTGGCCAAAGTATTGCAGTTTCAGCTTCAGCATCAGTCCTTCCAATTAATATTCAGAATTGATTTCCTTTAGGATTGATTGGTTTGATCTCCTTGCAGTCCAAGGGACTCTCAAGAGTCTTCTCCAACATCACAGTTCAGAAGCATTAGTTCTTCAGCACTCAGCTTTCTTTATAGTCCAACTCTTACATCTGTATGTGACTATTGGAAAAACCGTAGCTTTGACTAGACAGACTTTTGTTGGCAAAGTAATGTTTCTGCTTTTAAATATGTTATCTAGGTTGGTCATAACAAGGAGCAAGTGTCTTTTAATTTCACAGCTACAGTCACCATCTGCAGTGATTTTGGAGCCCAAGAAAATAAAATCTGTCACTGTCTCCATTGTTTCCCCATATATTTGCCATGAAGTGATTGTATGAGATTATAAAACAGAGTCAGCACACATGTGGCACTCCCCATTCCCATGTTATAACATCCATTGTTAACAAACTATGTCATTCTTTGTTTTCAATTCTGGACAGAAATTTGAATTTGTCTCAATATGGTACTCCAGTCATTTGCTATTAACTAATGAGAGTTGATATTTAAGATGAAACATTTTTGCCATGTCTATTCAGTAGTTAATTTTTTTTTTCATCTTTTTTATACTAATTAGAGAAGATTCAACACTTATGGGCTCTTTGCTGAATAGCATAGTTTTTAATCACATTCTATTCTTAAGGGATGTTCCTTATTTGAATAATGTAAAACCATAATGTATTAAACTATTGGCTGTGTGCTACCAGGAAGTTTGATGTGTGAAAGAAAGAAAAATCAAACAATTTTGTTCATGTGCATTGAAAAATTTTTGAAGTATAAAGTTCATAATGATTTGTGAAGAAATTACATTATAGTCTTAGTCATGAACTTCTTAAGGGTTGGGTATGTGCTTTAAGAACTTTGACATTAACTTGTTTTCAGTGCAAGTTTATGTTGCAGTTTACATGCAAAACATATTTGGACATCATTTACACTTTACTGCTTAAGTTTGTAAAATACACATTTTTATTATTATGGTACTACGTTGAGTGTGGCTCAAAAGTAATTCATTGAATCAAAAAGTAGAGTTTGTAAATCCTTTAACTGATGTGAAATTGTTACTTAAATATCAAGATATTTTTGAATTATTAATCTTTTAAATATATATATATAAACATATAATTTTGTGTTCTGCCAAATCCTTTGGTATACGGATGTGAGCAGCATGGTAGGTGCTGAAGGATCCTTTGCATCCAATTCATATCTAAAATTCTTTATTTTAGATTTGCTCTTTAATCAGTTCAGTGTTGGTTATAATGTGATGAAATTTATGAGATTTTTATATTCTTGTATATTTGGGAGAGGCTGTTAGCTTATATACAAACTGTATATAAACTGTAACCTATATATAAAGCTGATACACTTTGTCAAAAATATACTTTATGTAACAGTTCTCATCCTAATATTTCCACAATATCTGATGTTTAGGAACTGTATGATTTGAGTAAAATAGCTACATTATTTTTTATGCTGATAGTATGGCAATAAGGTAGCTTGTTTGTCTATTCTTTATTAAGGGAAATAAGAAACAACATATTTTTAAGAGACTCTCAGGTATTGGATAATGAAAATATATGTTAAAATTTTGAAATAGATAAGTAATAACAATTATGATTTGCTTATTTTGTCAGATTTAAGAAATAAAAATTACTATTTGGATCAGGTCAGGCCCCTGGAAATCTAGAAAGTTTCAAGAATTTATTTCTCTGATGTAGCAATACATATATTACACCACCTTTAAAAGCTTTTAAAACACTGCATCTGCATCAAACCTATTTTACCATGAAATTTGCTTCATATCGACTTAAATGAAAAACTCACCTTTTGCATAATATGAAAATAACATTTAGGGTTGTATATAGTGAAAAAAAATTGCTTTGTTTTCACAGATATTATGTCTTCTTGCCAGTCAGAAGAGGAAAACAATAGTGAAGAAGAAGAAAAATTTTGAATAAACACTTCATGAAAGAAGATATGTAAGTAGCTTACAAACACATGATGTGATAGTAACATGCAAATGTTATCTGTAACTCTTACACTGAGAAATAGCACTTTACACGCACTGCAATAGCTCACATTAAAAGAAAAGCCTGAATGTTGGTACAGAGGTGAAACAACAAGAACACAGACATTACTGGTTAAAGTGTAATACATAACCATTTTGCAAGACTCATTGGTAGCTTTTTTTTTTCTTTTTTGGCAGTGCTGGGTCTTTGTTCATTGGTTGCTTTTTATAAAGATAAATGTCTACTTATCATTAGACTCTGCAATTCTCCTCTTACATGTTTACACAAGAGTAAGGAAAACAAATGTCCAATGTCTTGGAGAAACAGGAGAGAGTTCTTTACTGCAGAAATTAAAGCCGAGTGCGTCTCATCAGCCAGTTTTCTGATATTTGCTTAGGTTAGCCTGTCCTTGTCATCAGGACAATTTGACCTTCCCTTGGACTCATCTTCCTTGATTCTCTGTGCACAGACTCTTCATTACTGCTTGTTTCTGTGACATAAACAGTAAACATACATTTCTGGCTTGATGCTTGTACCTTCTTTCATACTTGATGCTTAGACTTCTTCAAAACTATCATAAGCATGAGGTGTTCTTACCCTCTTTTCTAGCCTCTTGGGAACTATAGCAGCTGGATTGCCCAGTTTTCTAGCAAGGACAACAAGCTAAGAACATTGCAGGTGAAAGGAGCTGTTTGATCAATTATTTGTTCTTGTTTTTCTCCCTCTAGATTTTACTTGCAAAAGGCAATGGCAATCCACTCCAGTACTCTTGCCTGGAAAATTCCATGGATGGAGGAGCCTGGTAGGCTGCAGTCCATGGGGTGGCTAAGAGTGGAACATGACTGAGCGACTTCACTTTCACTTTTCACTTTCATGCACCGGAGAAGGAAATGGCAACCCACTCCAGTGTTCTTGCCTAGAGAATCCCAGGGACAGCGGAGCCTGGTGGACTGCCACTTATGGGGTCACACAGAGTCAGACACGACTAAAGCGACTTAGCAGCAGCAGCAGCAGCAGATTTTACTCTGTCTGTTGCTTTTCTTTTTCTTTCCTCTTAGCTTATCAACATCTTTGCCTTTCATTTCTGTTTACTTCTCCAGAACTTTTTACTCTTCATATATTTATTATTTTCTATATGATTTTCTTTCTTTGTTCTTTCATTTGTACTGTATTTCAGTTTGGCCATTTCCTCATCTTGTGGTTATTTCTTTTCTGCAGTTCCCTTCTCTAGGCTTATTAAGTTCTTTACTTTTGAAGAAGATCACATCTCATAATAGCTGTGGGTTCTCCTTCCCAGAAGATAATCTTTGAAATAAGGATATGAGTGGGTGCAAATTGTTTGGGAACTGACTCCCAGAAGCACCTGTAGGGGGATGGAGTAGTAAGACAGAGAAAGAAAGCCTGTGTGGAGTTGTTAACAAGTAGATGGGGGACTGAGGTGTAGTCCTGAGGCGCACTTGTGGGAGACAACATAGAACATGCCTCCAAGTAATCCCACCAAAAGGATGAGGAAGATGGTATATTTATTTACAGACCCCTGTTCCTCATTGTTTGGGATTGCTCTCAAGGATGTTAGCTCTCTTTCCTGCCTCCTAGATTCACTGTCCAATCTTTGAGTGAACGGAGCAAGCTCCTGCCTAGTGAAGTCACAGGGGCAGGGACTCAAAGATGACAGAAGGAAGAA
Source organism: Aepyceros melampus (assembly GCA_006408695.1). Taxonomy (NCBI): domain Eukaryota; kingdom Metazoa; phylum Chordata; class Mammalia; order Artiodactyla; family Bovidae; genus Aepyceros; species Aepyceros melampus. The sequence continues at coordinate 14,628 of SJXQ01006031.1, forward strand.
GCATCTGACATATACTACATAGTGGGTGGGGCAGTTACGATGGGTACTGCTAACATCTGCAAAAACAGCCTTTTTACTTCAACCTTTAATGGTTGAATGTTTACCACTTTATAATTCCACAAACCTGTTCCTCATTGTTTGGGATTGCTCTCAAGGATGTTAGCTCTCTTTCCTGCCTCCTAGATTCACTGTCCAATCTTTGAGTGAACGGAGCAAGCTCCTGCCTAGTGAAGTCACAGGGGCAGGGACTCAAAGATGACAGAAGGAAGAAGCATCTGACATATACTACATAGTGGGCGGGGCAGTTACGATGGGTACTGCTAACATCTGCAAAAACAGCCTTTTTACTTCAACCTTTAATGGTTGAATGTTTACCACTTTATAATTCCACAAATAACATTTTGAATGGTACTTTAGAGATGTGGAAATGAGACTGATGGAAGAATAAAAGGAGCTCAAGTGTGTTTCTCTGTGTTTTTCTAAAATATGAACACCAAGATATGTCAAGATATGTGCTTCTAGTAACGAATACATGACAATGGATGTAGACTTTACACAGGTAAACAGAAATTGCAAAGAACTATTTTGAACATTTTAATAATACATTGTCAACATATAATCTAGTTCAATTGCTTTCTGTATTACTCAAATTACTTTATTCAGTCATCATTTTTTCTTATTTTTTGGTGGGAGCATGGTCACACTTCAGTATCCATAAGATAATGTTAAATGTTTAAAAATAGTACAGAATATTCTAATAGTTCTTGCACTAATATTGCATTATCTATAATAAACTATTGCAAGATAAATGTGAGGGTTCTTTTTCCTTACTAAATTCAGATATAGAAACAGAACATAGTTAACTCATATACAATTGAGAGTTCAATGAGAAACCTGCAGAAGAGCTTTGCCTGTCTCCTTAATATAGGCTGTTCAAAGCACCTGAATATTTCCTCTTCTCAGTAGCCTAAAACATCAAATTAAGTTAAAAGACCCCACATTTAATTAAAAGGTCATAGGTTTTACCGAAGCAAATATGAAATTACTAGATCTGATATTTATCAAAGAAGACCAGATCATTTTATTCTTACAGGACTGATAATTCAAGTAAAGAACAGCTCAGTTTATGGAACAACTATGGTCAGTATGTGGAGAAGGCAATGGCACCCCACTCCAGTACTCTTGCCTGGAAAATCCCGTGGACGGAGGATCCTAGTAGGCTGCAGTCCATGGGGTCACTGAGAGTTGGACACAGCTCAGTGACTTCACTTTCACTTTTCACTATCATGCATTGGAGAAGGAAGTGGCACCCCACTCCAGTGTCCTTGCCTGGAGAATCCCAGGGACGGGGGAGCCTGGTGGGCTGCCGCCTATGGGGTCGCACAGAGTCGGACACGACTGAAGCGACTTAGCAGCATGGTCAGTATGATAACCTATTAGTAATGTGCCTTCCTCGAATTTTGTATGATGGTTTATGATATTTTTGTACTGTGAGTTGAGGATTTACCCTGTGACATGCATCCCCCCATTAGATCTTACTCTCTAAGTGCCATCACTCACATGCTTCTGTAGCAACTTCCCACCTCTCAAATAGAGCTAGTGCTTATTCTAGCTCTGTGCCAAGGAAGACCTGAGAGACATCAAGGCCAGCCACAACAACAACATTCTGGAGGGGGGTGGTGCCAGTGATGGACTTAGACTAACTTTTTAAAGGTCATTTTAGAGAAAAGAGATCAGTAATGCATTTTGTAATTGTCCAGGTAGTCTTTGAATAAGTCTGATTTTTCTGAATCTCATCTTTGACACATGTTTGCTTCTCTTTTTCCTTCTTTGGTTGTCTAGTTCTTACTGGATGTGGGAAGAAGCAATTGTATCTTCCTTTTCAACTGGTTTTAAATCCAACATTTCATAACTTTTGTACCTAGCACTTTGCTCTGCAATTTACTTCCAGTAAATTCCTCTTGATTATCACCTCTGGTGATGATCACCATTCTTGGTCTCTTATATTAAGAAAAGGGAGTGTTCAGGGAGATTATTGCACTATGATATTCAAGGGGCTGAGATTTTCTGAGCCCTGTAGCAGTTAAATATTTATACAACCAATATCTATTTAACCCAAATATCTGAGGACTTTCTGATAAGCATGATATAATGGTGAACAAAAGAATAATACAGCTGGGCTAATTAAGCTTATAGTCTAGTGAATTAGACAATGGAAAATAATTTTAGCATATGGATAGATGAGTATTTCAAAGGGGAAGTGTAAGTATTGTAATGTATATAAACTATGGAAAAACATTTGAGCACAAATTTGAAAAGAGCATTCCAATTATTTGAGGGGAATGGCAGGGCATTATCTTGACTATTATGTATAATTTAATGTAATATAATGTAATTATGTATTAATTTTAAGATATATTACATTCTTTTTTCTTGTTTAGATTCTTTTCTCAGATAGGTTCATAAAATGTTGAGTAGAGTACCCTGTACTATATATAGATCCTTGTTGGTTATCTATCTTACATATAGTAGTGTGTGTATGATTTATCCCTCCTCTTCCACATTTCCCCTTTGGTAACCATAAGTTTGTTTTTGATATCTGTAAGTCTGTTTTCTGTTTTGTAAATTAGTTCATTTGTATCATTTTTTTAAATTATAGTCCACATATGGGCTTTCCTTGTGGCTTAGCTGGTAAAGAATCTGCCTGCCATGCAAGAGACCTGGGCTCAATCCTTGGGTTGGGAAGATCTCCTGGAAGGAAAGGCTACTCGCTCCAGTATTCTGGCCTAGAGAATTCCATGAACTGTATAGTCCATGGGGTTGCAAAGAATCAGAGACAGCTCCACGACTTTCATAATATGAGTGACATTTTATGATATTTGTCTTTCATTGTCTGACTTACCTCACTTAGTATGATAATTTCTAGATTCATCTACGTTCTATAAATGCCATTTTATTTTTTATGGCTGAGTATTATTCCATGTTAAATATACCACATCTTCTTTATGAATCTCTGTTGATGGACATTTGGATTGTTTCCATGTCTTGGCTATAGGAAAGAATGAATGTATGTATATGGATGTGTATAGCTGAATCACTTTGCTATACACCTGAAACAAACACAACATTGTAAATCAACTATATGCAAGTAAAATTAATTTTTTTTAATTTTTGAAAAAGAAGAGAGATCATAAGAATGCTAGGGTTCCCCCACAAATTTATTTTTCATGGTTGTAGTGAAAGTTACGGCCTTTCAGGGTTGGAGAGCAGGAATTACAGGATAAGTATACTCTAACATTGCAATCTCCTCAAGCCTTCAAATCCTTTCCTCTACAATATATGATAAATTCAGCTCCATTTAATGTAGGCCACATTTTGGGTCCAGCCACTTGTTCACCCGACCAACATTTCAGAGCTCTTCTTAACTGCTTCAGGTAAAGCATTGAATCCTGAATCTCTGGTTAGTGACCCTATGTCAATAAATTCAGCATGATTAAAAAAAAGATGCATCACATACATCATCTTAAGTATGGGCATGTTAAATGGGTTGTTTAGTTAGAATTAGCCTATACAACATTAATTTTTTGCTTTTCATTCTTTCTCTTTCATGATATATCTGATTATTTCTTCATTGAATCAAAACATTTTATGCCTTTTTTAGTAATACTGGTCTTTATTACTTATATCTAAGACAAGAATGATTAAGACTATAAAATGCTGCAAACAGATCATTGCTTCTGCTATTATTTTTCCCTTAAAGAAAACATATCTCATAAAATGTTCCAATCAAGGGACTTCTGTGATGGTCCAGTGGTTAGGACTTTACCTTCTAATGCCAGGGGTGTGGTTCAGTCCCTGGTTGGGGAACAAAGATCCCACATGCCACAGAGTATAGCCAAAAATTTAAAATAAACACAACATTGTAAATCAAGTATACTTAAAAAAATTTATATGTTCCAATCAGTAACAAGATTAGCATGTATTTCTAATTTATAAAATTTAATGGAAAGAAAATATCCACTGATACAAATCAATACTTCAGTCTCTTTGAAAACTAGGTTTTCAGTTTCCATAAGACATCTAATCAGTCTATAAAACTTTTTCCTTTCCATTCTTGTCCCTGAGTGCTTAAGCATTTATTTACATATTTATTCACTAACCCAAATAGCACTTACTGAGTGCCTACTAGAAATTGATAAATTCTCCATATGTTGACCTTATACAAAATCATGCAAAAGAATTTTCCCAGATTGCCAAATGCAGCGATGCAGCAAGTTATAATGGATATTCACTATTTTAATGTTTCTTGTCATGCTGTTTTAATATTGCTTTAAGCTATTTTTGATATTTTTAATTTATTGTATTCTTTACTTATTTCAGTTGCACCCTAAGGCTAGTTAGTGAAGGATTCCATTTTGAAAAGTCTAAAAAATAAATAGAAGTTGAATTGCCAACGTTTTTGTTGTTGCTGTATCCAAATCTCTGGGAAAAAGAAAGTTATGGGGGATGTAAAGAAATACTATCATGAGGAAATGTCTTATTCAGTGTTTCATGGATAACACTTTTAATGTGCCAAACTGGTATTCAAGAACTCAATACAGCCTCCCCAAGGTTATTTGCTCTCTCAACTACATGTTCTGGGGAAAACACAGTAGTAGTTACCATTGTTAGTATCTGGGTCCTTTTTGGGGTTTAAACTACTTGAGCATGGAAGTTGATAAAGTACAATGGGATAGCAATGTTCAATCATTTTCTACTGCTTGCAATAAAGAACTTACTCTGCATTCTTAGGGAAGACCATTTTGAGAAATCAGGGTCACCCACACTGGTTAATGAAGAATTTATATAGAGAATTAAAGAACAGATATGACATATTTTATCATTGACTTGTTGGTCAATAAAATTCTGGAGACAATAGAATTTTCCTTAATATTCTCCACATTTCCTAGTTATCTAAAGTTAAAATGGGTACATTAAATATAACTCCATATTAAAATAGTTCATTTGTATTGATATATTTCTTTCTTCAAAGGGAAGCTGAGAAAACTTATGTAGGCACTATTAAGAACTACAAAGAGTAGAACAGATAAATCCATGGAGATCAAAGCAGCTGGTTCGTTTTAGCTTCAAATGATGTTTCTGTTTGAGAGCCAAGATAAAGAGCCAAATAAGAATCAAACACTGATTGCATCACTTATAGTATTTAGTCATTTGCACCAAGTTACTTACTAAAAATGGCTATAGGTATAATCTCTAAGGTCTAAAAAATGACTATATGTCTCAGCTTATATTTTGATACAATTATTAATACACTTTTTCAGTCTTTGGGCAGTATATAATACTGACAATTATATTCACAATAAATCATAGACACTTAATATGAATTGTTGCTACAACAATATTTCCATGAACCAAAAACAAAAACAAACAACACAAAAGCAATGATGCACTTACTTTTAAACAGTTCTGTTTTTTAAATGAGGATAATCTCATACTTTGGGGATTTTTTTTGTTTGTACTTAAATATTTATTTACATGGCTATATTGCAGATAGATTCTTTACCGCCTAAGCAACCAGGGAAGTCTATTTGGCTTCAACTGGTTCTTAATTGTGGCACACAATTTAGTTGTGGCATGCAAACTCTTAGTTGTAGCATGTGGGATCTAGTCCCCTGACCAGGGATCAAATGCAGACCTCCTGCATCAAGAGCTCTGAGTCTTAGCCACAGACCACCAGAGGAGTCCCAGTAAGTCTTAGCAGATAAATAAATAGTGCAGCAAACATTGGGATGAGTTTCTAGTGATAAAGATGTTTAGGTTTATTATTCGGTAAGATAGAAATAAAGTCCATTAAAACAGATTTCTATAAGAATTTTACTTAAATCTGACACTTCTGAGAAACAAAATATTGATTCTAATAGTCAAATAAGTTAAAACAATGCAAAATATTTATGTATATTGGGGTGCCATGGAAGAGAAAAAAACTAAAGTCACTTGTTCACTAATAAAAATAAAGAATCAATAAGCTATAGATTGTTGCTTTTAGGATAAATTTCTTTTTGAATTTGTATTTAGACTATCTTGTTATTTAAACTTAGGGAATAATGTAAGTTTGTATTTTAAAGGGTGTTTCAAGAAGATCAGATAGGCTCTGAAAACTTAAGGGCTCTAGGGAAGTCCTACAGACCTGACGACAAAGGGGAACTTTTGAAAAGATCTAAACCAATGATTACACAGCCCTAACAGGATTTTGGAAAATGTTCTGAGATATTGTGTGATGGTTTTATTTGTGATACAAGTTATAACCATACTCCTTTACAGAGGGTTGATATCCCACCGTCAGTCATTCTGAGAGACTTTAATCCAGGGGCCACAAATAATTATTTTTAAAAGTTTTAGAACTAGCTTAAAAGGAAAAAAAGTCCTTAATCTTTAGCCTAGCTGAAATCTTGTTCCTATATTAAAATTTCGGGATAAATGGAGCTTCATTTTTGATGGTAGCATCCTCTACCATAAAAGTAAGTAGCTTGTACTGCCACATGGTAACAGGCCAGATACTGGGCAGAACAGATTGTAACTGTACCTATGAATTGTAAGGCTCTCTGACAAAGGGTCTAGGTGCTTTAGTTGTAAGATACTGTCTATTATACTATGGTATGCTTATTTGCTCAGTTGTCGAACTCTTTGCAACTCTGTGTACTGTAGGCTTCTCTGTCCATGGGGTTTTTCAGGCAAGAATAGTGGAGTGGGTTGCCATTTCCTTCTCCAGGAGATCTTTCCGATCCAGGGATCGAACCCATGTGGCCTCTATCTCCTGCACTGTAAGCAGATTCTTTAGGAGCCATGAGGGGTGTCCTTAGTTTACTACACTGGAAATGTCTAATAGTTACTCTTGAAATGTACAGTCAGTTGTGGTGTCTGAAATTAGGATGAAAGGCCAATCTTTAGAATAGTGATCTAATTGCTTAAAAGGCTAGAAAATTTTCTTAGCAGTGCTAGTCAGGAAAAGAATATGATAATTCATACTAACTGTACATGAGAAAGTTACCTAACATACCCTAAGAAATAACACCGGGATAGTTGACAAGAGTTAAATCTAGAAATCAGGACAGTCACTTCATGATATAATTTAGGCATTAAAAATTCAGTATGGTGACTGCCTCAAGGCAAGATGGAGTTAATTAGGATCATATTTATTCCTCAGTCTAAAGTAACCAAAAAAGCCACATCAACCTATTGTCCAAAGTATCTTAACTGTCATCTAAATCAGATATAGATGAGACCCAGGGGAAAAATGAGGTGAGTCCTGTATTTGAGCCGGTATACTGTCTGGAGAATGTCAATGCCATGGACGGTAAAGGAGAGCTTAATTGCAGCCAAGAAATCTGAAATGCAGAATTTGGGAGAATGGCATTGAAACATGTATAATATTATATAAGAAAAGAATTGCCAGTCTAGGTTCGATGCAGGATACAGGATGCTTTGGGCTGGTGCACTAGGATGACCCAGAGGATGGTATGGGGAGGGAGGTGGGAGAGGGGTTCAGGATGGGAACACGTGTACACTCATGGCAGATTCATGTTGATGTATGGCAAAACCAATACAGTATTGTAAGGTAAAATAAAGTAAAATTTTTTTAAAAAGTACAGCTAGGAGTCTGAATAAACCAAGACAGATAAAGTTTGCAGGGAAGAATCTCAGGAGGGGAAATAACTGCACAAAAAGAGAAGCTTAGAGACTTGCAGAGGGTCCCCTCTGTGTCTTTAGTTGACTGATAAGCATATGCCAATGAGGAAACTATCCAAGGCAGGGAGAGACAGATGGGAGGGGGTGAAACTCACACAGACTCGGGGTAATTTATTTTCCCAGTAGTGGGAATAAAACAAATTCTCAAAATTCATGGTGCATTGATTAAGGACTGAGAAATGGAGGTGAGAATAAGCCTAAGGTAAATGCTGGTATTAGAAACGGGAAGAAAGAGGATCCTTGTCCTGAAGTGGTGAAAGGTTTAGCAACAATGTCATCTGCAATTATTTGGAAAAAGATGTTCCTAGTGAGCTGGGTGATGTAACACAGGTAGTTTCTGAGCAGATGCCTCCTGGTTTCTTCTTGCTGCATGTAGTAAAATGTGAGAAGAGAAGTATATTATTAAACAGTTAGTAGGCAGACCATGACGGTTTTGAAAGTTTTTAGTCTCCCTAAATGGTAACCAGTGCTATAAATAAGCAGGGGTTTTCAAGCAAAGGTCAAGTCCAGATACTGCAAAGAAAATGTGGTCTGTCTTAGGTCAGGCTGCTTAACAAAATACCAGCCCCTCAAAAGGCACACAAAATATATTCATTTCATTCCAATAGCCCCAAAGCATCAAATTTCCAGCACCAATCCTATTGTCCAAACTATCTAAATGTCACCTAAATCAGATATAGGTGAGACTCCAGGTATTACTGATATTGAAGCAAACTTCTTCTTCACCTGTGAACTTGTGAAACCGGATAAATTATGGGATTCCAAAATACAGTGGTAGGATTGGTTAGGATCAGTGCAGTTCAGTTCAGTCGCTCAGTCGTATCCGACTCTTTGCGACCACATGAATAGCAGCATGCCAGAACTCCCTGTCCATCACCATCTCCAGGATTTCACGTCCATTGAGTCTGTGATGCCATCCAGCCATCTCATGCTCTGTCGTCCCCTTCTCCTCCTGATGCCAATCTCTCTCAGCATCAGAGTCTTTTCCAATGAGTCAACTCTTTGCATGAGGTGGCCAAAGTACTGGAGTTTCAGCTTTAGCATCATTCCTTCCAAAGAAATCCCAGGGCTGATCTCCTCTAGAATGGACTGGTTGGATCTCCTTGCAGTAGAAGGGACTCTCAATAGTCTTCTCCAACGCCACAGTCCAAAACCATCAATTTTTCAGCACTCAGCTTTCTTCACAGTCCAACTCTCACATCCATACATGACCACAGGAAAAACCATCGCCTTGACTAGACGGACCTTTGTTGGCAAAGTAATGTCTCTGCTTTTGAATATGCTAACTAGGTTGGTCATAACTTTCCTTCCAGGGAGTAAGTATCTTTTAATTTCATGGCTGCAGTCACCATCTGTAGTGATTTTGGAGCCCCCAAAATAAAGTCTGACACTGTTTCCACTGTTTCCTCACCTATTTCCCATGAAGTGGAAACAGATGCCATGATCTTCATTTTCTGAATGTTGAACTTTAAGCCATCCTTTTCACTCTCCTCTTTCACTTTCATCAAGAGGCTCTTTAGTTCCTCTTCACTTCTGCCATAAGGGTAGTGTCATCTGCATATCTGAGGTTATTGATATTTCTCCCGGCAATCTTGATTCCAGCTTCTGCTTCCTCCAGCCCAGCCTTTCTCATGATATACTCTGCATATAAGTTAAATAAGCAAGGTGACAATATACAGCCTTGATGTACTCCTTTTCCTATTTGGAACCAATCTGTTGTTCCATGTCCAGTTCTAACTGTTGCTTCCTGACCTACATATAGTTTTCTCAAGAGGCAGGTCAGGTGGTCTGGTATTTCCATCTCTTTCAGAATTTTCCACACTTTATTGTGATCCACACAGTCAAAGGCTTTGGCGTAGTCAATAAAGCAGAAATGGATGTTTTTCTGGAACTCTCTTGCTTTTTTGATAATATAGCAGATGTTGGAAATTTGATCTCTGGTTCCTCTGCCTTTTCTACAACCAGCTTGAACATCTGGAAGTTCACGGTTCATATATTACTGAAGCCTGGCTTGAAGAATTTTGAGCATTACTTTACTAGTGTGTGAGATGAGTGCAATTGTGTGGTGGTTTGAGCATTCTTTGGCATTGCTTTTCTTTGGGGTTAGAATGAAAAGTGACCTTTTCCAGTCCTGTGGCCACTGCTGTGTTTTCCAAATTTGCTGGCATATTGAGTGCAGCACTTTCACAGCATCATCTTTCAGGATTTGAAATAGCTCCACTGGAATTCCATCATCTCCACTAGCTTTGTTCGTAGTGATGCTTTCTAAGGCCCACTTGACTTCACATTCCAGGATGTCTGGCTCTAGGTGAGTGATCATACCATTGTGATTATCTTGGTCGTAAAGATCTTTTTTGTACAGTTCTGTGCATTCTTGCCACCTCTTCAAATATCTTCTGCTTCTGTTAGGTCCATACCATTTCTCTCCTTTATTGAGCCTGTATTTGCATGAAATGTTCCCTTGGTGTCTCTAATTTTCTTGAAGAGATCTCTAGTATTTCCTATTCTGTTCTTTTCCTGTATTTCTTTGCATTGATCGCTAAGGAAGGATGTTTATCTCTTCTTGCTATTTTTTGGAACTCTGCATTCAGATGCTTATATTTTTTTCTTTTTTCCTTTGGTTTTCACTTCCCTTCTTTTCACAGCTATTTGTAAGGCCTCCCCAGACAACCATTTTGCTTTTTTGCAATATGCTACTGGAGATCAGTAGAGAAATAACTCCAGAAAGAATGAAATAATGGAGCCAAAGCAAAAACAATACCCAGTTGTCGATGTGACTGGTGATAGAAGCAAGGCCTGATGCTGTAAAGAGCAATATTGCATAGGAATCTGAAATGTTAGGTCCATGAATCAAGGCAAATTGGAAGTGGTCAAACAGGAGATTGCAAAAGTGAATGCCGACATTCTAGGAATCAGCGAACTAAAATGGACTGGAATGGGTGAATTTAACTCAGATGACCATTATATCTACTACTGTGGGCAGGAATCCCTTAGAAGGAATGGAGTAGCCATCATGGTCAACAAAAGAGGCCAAAATGCTGTATTGGATGCAATCTCAAAAAAGACAGAATGATCTCTGTTTGTTTCCAAGGCAAACCATTCAATATAACAGTAATCAAAGTCTATGCCTCAACCAGTAACACTGAAGAAGCTGAAGTTGAACAGTTCTATGAAAACCTACAAGACCTTTCAGAACTAACACCCAAAAAAGATGTCCTTTTCATTATAGGTGACTGGAATGCAAAAGAAGGAAGTCAGAAACACCTGGAGTAACAGGCAAATTTGGCCTTAGGATACAGAATGAAGCAGGGCAAAGATAATAGAGTTTTGCCAAGAGAACGCACTGGTCATAGCAAACACCCTCTTCCAACAATACAAGAGAAGACTGTACACATGGACTTCACCAGATGGTCAACACCGAAATCAGATTGATTATATTCTTTGTAGCCAAAGATGGAGAAGCTCTATACCGTCAGTGAAAACAAGACTGGGAGCTGACTGTGGCTCAGATCATGAGCTCCTTATTGCTAAATTCAGACTTAAATTGAGGAAAGTAGGGAAAACCACTAGACTATCAGGTATGATCTAAATCAAATCCATTATGATTATACAGTGGAAGTGAGAAATAGATTTAAGGGACCAGATCTGGTATAGGATAGACATTTCCAATTCCAAAGAAAGAAATCATAATGAAGAAAGGGCTGATGGGTTCCAATCAAGTCCAAAACCTAGCAAAGCAAGTATCATTAGATCTTAAGGCTCAAGAGTAATCCCCTTTGGTTTGCTACTCTGCTCTCTGGACCCACTAAGGTTGAGGTCTTAGCCCTGTAGCTCTGCCAGGCAAGGGTCCCACCTCCATGGTTGTACCAGGTGGCCTTACTACCACAGCTTTAAATGAAGCCTGCCTGGCCTAAGATACAGTGTTTTGCTTTTAGTAATTAATGTAGCCACTTTAGAGATTTGACTAAGATAAACATTAATAACCATAATGGAACATTCAGTCAGTATGTGTGTATGCCCAGACAGAATGTGTGTATATTCTAATTCACTTCAACAAATATTTGTTGAATTAACTTTACTTCAGTTTCATGTAAATCTAAAATACAAATTAGTATTCTACGCAAATAGTAATGAAGTATATTTCTGTCCAAAAAAAAAATTACATACAAGATCTTTACCTCCCAAAAAAAAGTGAAAATAAATTGATCAGACAACAAAGAGTGAGGTATCCATTTCCTGGAATTTCCATTAAGGAAAGGGGTTGTTTTTTATCAAAGACTTTCAATATCAGAAGTATTGAAAGTGCACATCTGAATATCAAACTATGTTGATTGGCAGTTGTGGATTGTTATTTTCATTAATGTAGGTATCCTCACCACTTAAATATAGAAACTGCTCAGCACTTCCAAGTGTCCATTAGAGGATGGAAATTTGAATAGCTACTATGAACTCTTACCTAAAATAATCTCTCCTAGCATGACAATCACAGGTCACTGAACCTGACCATCCCTATGTTCTCCTGGTATTAATGGATATGATTTTTAGTTGTCTCACTTACTTTCTCATCAAAATCATTGACTAGTTTTATGGTTTCTGTAGAGAAGCAACACAAAATGAATTTTACAATATGTTGTTTTTTCTCTTCTATAACATGCAACAATAATTATAATATGTAATTATGATATATAATTATACTATTTTTTACATCTAGCATTAATAAAAATGTATGAATATTTCAACTTACTGATGCCATCAGATCCATCAATCTTGGATATAAAGCTTTACAGAGCCCAACCAGAGACTTTATCTCTGGCACACACATTGGCTAGATGAAGTTTCCTGTGAAAGTGAAAGTCGCTCAGTCATGTCCTACTCTTTGCGACCCCATAGACTATACAGTCCGTGGAGTTCTCCAGGCCAGAATACTGGAGTGAGTAGCCTTTCCCTTCTCCAGGGAATCTTCCTAACCCAGGAATCAAATCCTGCATTGCAGGAGAATTCTTTACCAGCTGAGCTATCAGGGAAACCCTGGAACCTTGCCGTTCAAAATGTGGACCCATGACCAACAGTATTGCCAGCACTGGGGAACTTGGTAGATATAGAGACTTGTATGCTTCCCAGGTGGTAGAGTGGTAAAGAACCTGCCTGCCAGTGCGGGAGTTGCAGGAGACAAAGGTTTGATCCCTGGGTCAAGAAGAGCCCCTGGAAGAGGGAATGGTGACCCATTCCAGGATTCTTGCCTGGGGAATTCCATGGACACAGGAACCTGGTCGGCTACAGTCCATGGGGTCACAGAGTCAGACACAACTGAGCACATGTGTGCACGTGTGCACACACACACACACACACACAGACACACACACACAGATCTAGTAAATAAGAATTTACACTTTAAATAATTTACAAGTGATTTGTGTGCACATTGACATTTGAGAGCCAGTCCCCTTGAGAAATGTGTTATCTGATAATCTCTAGTTGTATTGTAGATGTGAAAGCAAAAGCAGTCAATAACTATTTCCCATACCTTACTTCCAAGCACCCCAATATAGATAAATAGATATACATAAATCATATCTTTTGATTTGAAGCAAGATCTGTGGTTACTGTAGCAGATCAAATGTATTATTTTGAATATCTTATATTTTATGGAGATTAGTGGAACAATAAAACCTAATATTAAGAAATATAGTATATTCCTGACCCCTTCTCATCACTTCAGTGACAATATGTGAGTAGAATTAGAATGAGAGTCACTTTATTCATGTCTCAGGAGATGAAGTCTATTAAAGCTGTATGAATAGTTATGGACAGTATGAGGGTGGCGTCTAACGTAACTGAGAAACTGAATCTCAGCTTTCTATTCTATGAGAGATGTAACTCCCAGACAGGAATTAGTTAATCTTTAGCTTTCAGTGAAAAATTGTATTAGAATTCTTTAATGCTAGATGATAGAGTTCCAACCATAATATGAAAAATTAGCTCCTATGACTGAATATTCCAGTTGTCTGCTTGGCTATCTGTTATATTTATTATGCTAGCTAGCTGATGTGATGTGCTTTAAAGGGTCTAGTTATGCCACAAATTCATTTCTGTCTCCCTCTTTCCCTTCCTTCTTTTCTTTTTTTCTCACTGCCTCCCTGTTCTAATCTGTCTGTTTATCTACCTGTCCATCTCAACCCTGCCTTCCTTCCTGTTAACTTCAGTTCTCTTGTGAGAACTCTACCCTTGGAGAGAATGATGGCTTTTGGACGTTCCATTCTCGCTTAGTTCAGAAACTTCAGTCTTATGGATAGACCCCCAGAATCTGTATGAATCACTGCAAAATGATGTTGTTCCCCTGTAGAACACATGCCCTATTCCTTTCAGAGAACAGGTTTAATTTAAACCAGTGTGACTGACATGTCAAAATTTGGTGGTGTGCTAAGAAGGGAGTAGGAGGTTGGTAAGATGGGGATAGACTTGTGCTTGCTATCCAAACACATAGAAGAGGGCCAGTTTCAGAAATGGAAAGATACTGATAAGAAAAAAAAAAAAGCACTGAGACAGCTACATATAATTACATTCCGATCATTTGCCAATATAGGAACACTGTTTCCTCCTCTTTCTTCAGAAAACAGGTATAAATTAAGATTTCAAACTGACACTTCCTAAAACCCTATAAAATGTTCCCCTTAATGAAACTGAGTGTCACTTTTGGAAGGCTGTCTTGCTCAGTTGGTAAAGAATCCACCTGCAATGCAGGAGACCCCAGTTCAATTTCTGGATCAGACAGATCTGGTGGAAAAGGGATAGGCTACCCACTCCAGTATTCTTGGGTTTCCCTTGTTGCTCATCTAGTAAAAAATCTGTCTGCAGTGCGGGAGACCTGGGTTCAATCCTTGGGTTGGGAAGATCCCCTGGAGAAAGGAAAGGCTACCTACTCCAGTATTCTGGTCCTGTGAGGTTGCAAAGTGTCAGACATTACTTTGTCAGTGTTTGGGAGAGAAGTTCAGGATGGGGAACATGTGTATGCCCATGGCAGATTCATGTTGATGTGTGGCAGAAGCAATACAATATTGTAAATTCAGTTAGGTTCAGTCACTCAGTTGTGTCTGACTCTTTGCGACCCCATGAATTGCAGCACGCCAGGCCTCCCTGTCCATCACCATCTCCCGGAGTTCACTCAGACTCACATCCATCGAGTCGGTGATGCCATCCAGCCATCTCATCCTCTGTCATCCCCTTCTCCTCCTGCCCCCAATCCCTCCCAGCATCAGAGTCTTTTCCAATGAGTCAGCTCTTCATATGAGATGGCCGAAGTACTGGAGTTTCAGCTTTAGCATCATTCCTTCCAAAGAAATCCCAGGGCTGATCTCCTTCAGAATGGACTGGTTGGATCTCCTTGCAATCCAAGGCACTCTCAAGAGTCTTCTCCAACACCACAGTTCAAAAACATCAATTCTTTGGTGCTCAACTTTGTTCACAGTCCAACTTTCACATCTATACATGACCACAGGAAAAACCTTAGCCTTGACTAGACGGACCTTTTTTGGCAAAGTAATGTCTCTACTTTTGAATATGCTATCTAGGTTGGTCAAAAATTTCCTTCCAAGGAGTAAGTGTCTTTTAATTTCATGGCTGCAATCACCATCTGCAGTGATTTTGGAGCCCCCAAAACAAAGTCTGACACTGTTTCCACATCTATTTCCCATGAAGTGACGGGACCAGAGGCCATGATCTTTGTTTTCTGAATGTTGAGCTTTAAGCCAACCTTTTCACTCTCCTCTTTCACTTTCATCAAGAGGCTCTTTAGTTCCTCTTCACTTTCTGCCATAAGGGTGGTGTCATTGCATATCTGAGGTTACTTATATTTCTCCCAGCAATCTTGATTCCAGCTTCTGCTTCTTACAGCCCAGCCTTTCTCATGATGTACTCTGCATATAAGTTAAGTAAGCAGGGTGACAATATACAGCCTTGACATACTCCTTTTCCTATTTGGAACCAGTCTGTTGTTCCATGTCCAGTTCTAACTGTTGCTTCCTGACCTGCATACAGGTTTCTCAAGAGGTAGGTCAGGTGGTCTGGTATTCCCATCTCTTTCAGAATTGTCCACAGTTTATTGTGATCCACACAGTCAAAGGCTTTGGCATAGTCAATAAAGCAGAAATAGATGTTTTTCTGGAACTCTCTTGCTTTTTCCATGATCCAGCGGATGTTGGCAATTTGATCTCTGGTTCCTCTGCCTTTTCTAAAACCAGCTTGAACATCAGGGAGTTCACNGGTGGTGTCATCTGCATATCTGAGGTTATTGATATTTCTCCAGGCAATCTTGATTCCAGCTTGTGCTTCTTCCAGCCCAGCGTTTTTCATGATGTACTCCATATATAAGTTAAATAAGCAGGGTGACAATATACAGCCTTGATGTACTCCTTTCCCGATTCGGAACCAGTCTGTTGTTCCATGTCCAGTTCTAACTGTTGCTTCTTGACCTGCATATAAGTTTCTCAAGGGGCAGATCAGGTGGTCTGGTATTCCCATCTCTTTCAGAATTTTCAACAGTCTATTGTGATCCACACAGTCAAAGGCTTTGGCATAGTCAATAAAGCAGAAATAGATGTTTTTCTGGAACTCTCTTGCTTTTTTGATGATCCAGCAGATGTTGGCAATTTGATCTCTGGTTCCTCTGCCTTTTCTAAAACCAGCTTGAACATTTGGAAGTTCACGATTCATGTACTGCTGAAGCCTGGCTTGGAGAATTTTGAGCATTACTTTACTAGCATGTGAGATGAGTGCAGTTGTGTGGTAGTTTGAGCATTCTTTGGCATTGCCTTTCTTTGGGATTGGAATGAAAACTGACCTTTTCCAGTCCTGTGGCCACTGTTGAGATTTCCAAATTTGCTGGCATATTGAGTGCAGCACTTTCACAGCATCATCTTTCAGGATTTGAAATAGCTCAACTGGAATTCCATCACTTCCACTAGTTTTGTTCATAGTGATGCTTTCTAAGGCCCACTTGACTTCACATTCCAGGATGTCTTGCTCTAGGTGAGTGATCACACCATCATGATTATCTGGGTCATGAAGATCTTTTTTGTATATCTCTTCTTTGCATTCTTTCCACCTCATCTTAATATCTTCTGCTTCTGTTAGGTCCATACCATTTCTGTCCTTTATCGAGCCCATCTTTGCATGAACTGTTCCCTTGGTATCTCTAATTTTCTTGAAGAGATCTCTAATCTTTCCCATTCTATTGTTTTCCTCTATTTCTTTGCATTCTTCACTTAGGAAGGCTTTCTTATCTCTCCTTGCTATTCTTTGAAACTATGCACTCAGATGGGTATATCTTTCCTTTTCTCCTTTGCCTTTCGCTTCTCTTCTTTTCTCAGCTATTTGTAAGGCCTCCTCAGACAACCATTTTGCCTTTTTGCATTTCTTTTTCTTGGGAATGATTTTGATCACAGCCTCTGGTACAATGTTATGAACTTCCATCCATTGCATTGTACAATCCAGTTATTAAGTTTCCATGTCAATTCTTGAAATAAGGTGGGCTGTATGATGTAACTATGGCAGGCTAAAGAAATTGGCTAGATCATGGATTAAAGAAACTTGGGAATCAGAAATGGAACAGGAACTGAGTTAAGGAAGTTTCCAGGAGGTGATACAGCTCCAAACCCCAACAGTGTGCAGAACCTTCAAGGCGGGGCTAGGGTCCACACTCTGGCATGACCCTATGACCACAGGTGGTCAGGTTCACCCCACACCTGCCTACCCCCTCCCCTTGCAGATCACAGCCAGTGGGATGGATCTCGGCAAGTTCTGCGGGCAGCAGGGCTCCCTGCTGGGCAGGCCCCCTGGTCAGAGGGAGTTTGTGTCCTCAGGGAACAGTTTGCGGCTGACCTTCAGTGCACCGGCCTCTGAAGACAAGACCCCAGGCCTCCACAAGGGCTTCCTGGCCCTCTACCAAGCCGTGGGTGAGGGTGCCCCGAGGGTGCAGGGAGGGGAAGTCCCTGCCCACAGCCATGGCCCGGTATCTTTTTTTTTTTTTGGCTGTGCTGAGTCTTCACCGATGCATGCCAGCTTTCTCTAGTTGCGGTGAGGGGGGCTACTCTCTAGTTGTGGTGCTCGGGCTTCTTGCTGCGGTGGCTTCTCTTATTGCGGAACATGGGCTCAAGAGTTGTGGTGCACGGACTTAGTTGCTCCATGGTATGTGGGATCTTCCCCAACCAGGGATCAAACTCATGTTGCTTGCATTGTAAGGCAGATTCTTAACCACTGGAAGAGCACTAGGGAAGCCCTCCTTGGTATCTTGAAGTGACCAGTGGAAGCTAAAACTGGGGGTTCAGGACACTGGGGCTTAGCCCCTTGCTGCCCAGCCTGCCCTCTGGTGAGCAGCCTGGTACCTGGGGCACCAGCTCAGCTCCATTGTTTCCCTGCAGATTGACAGCCCCAATGCTGGCAGATCATCTCATATTTTAACAGATGCTGAAAATTCAGATTTTTAAGTGAAATTCTAGATTTACAAATGGTAACCCCAGGCTTTTTGAAAAATAAGACATGCCCGTGAGTAAAATTTTCAATAAAAATAATCTTGTTCTGATATCGGCCCTTAGTCCCTGGCTCCCTTGCCCAAAAATGATCCTGTTCTGTTTCCTGGGTATTCTTCCAAAGGAATTCTAGGCTGCTCGAATCAAATACTGTGGTGGGGATGTGTGTTGCCTGCTAGTCACGATGTTTTAAATTTTCCCTTTTTCATTCAATTAAATATATATATATATATATATATATATATATGCCATAACTTGTAGCTTGCGGAATCTTAGCTCCCTAACCAGAGATTAAACTCAGATCCTGGCAGTGAAAGTGCTGAGTCCGAAACCACTGCACCACCAGGGTTTAGGCAATTAGCATTGCCTGATTCTTTTTAAAGACCATACAATATTCCTTTATTGATGCATCATAGTATGTTTAATCAGTCTTTCACTGATAGATCCCACAAACAGTACTGCTCTGAATATCTTCGTATATACACCACTGAGCACACGCAGGAGGATGAATTCCTGGAAATAAAAAATTGAAAAATGTGTTCAATTTTAATTTTGATATTGCTAAGTTTCCCTACAAAAGTTTTACTAATTTACACTCCCACTAACCACATATGAAAAATGTCTGTTTCCCCTTCCCTAATTTCAGTTATTTTCAAACTTTTTTAGCATTAACAATCTGATTGGTGAAAAACAATTCAAATAATTCAGATGTTTTAAAAAAAGAAAAGACTGTTCTGGGAATTCCCTGTGGTCCAGTGGTTAGGACTTGATGCCTTCCCTGTCAAGGACCTGGGTTTAATCCCTGGTCGGGGAACTAAGATCCTCCAAGCTCTGATGCAATGCGAAATAGATTAAAAAATAAAAATTTCCAAAAGACTGTGCAGGTCAAACTAAATATAGCCACAGACCAGATTCAATCCCTGGGTTGCCAGTTTGCAATTCTGTTCTCCGTACTAATGACCGCTATTTTCCTATAGCTGTGAATTATACTCAGCCCATCAACCAGGCCACTGGGGGCCCCAAGGCCATCCACACACCTGGAGACAAGCCCACTGAGATCCAGAGCTGCTGCCAGGAGCCCTATTATGAGGCCAAGCCCTCACGTGAGTTCCCATCTGCTGAAGATTCAGCTCCTACCCGTCTTACGCCCCTCCCACCCCTGAGAGCCTGAGGCCTCTTTCAGCCCCTACCTCCCAGCTCTGAGCCTATTCTCTGCCTCCCTCGTTTCACTCCTCAGGAACACTCACCTGCACTGCCCAGGTGCCCTGGAAGCAGACCCAGGAAAGGGAGGAGGCTCCCCGCTGTGTGCCTGGTGAGTGGGCACCTGTGGTGCCATGAAGACAGCCGCTTCCCAGAAGGGCCTCAGCTGCGTTTGGGCCTGTGGGTGCCAGACGGCCTTAGAATAGAAAGGGGGAAGGAAAGGCAGAAAGTGAGGAAGGAAAGGGAAACCAAGAAGGCCCAGAAAAGGAGAAGCAAGGAGTTCACCCCTTCTTCTTGAAGGTCAAGGGATAACCCGGAAAGGAAAAGCCATAAATAAGCTAATCAGATGGAAAAGGAAAGAGGAAGAGAAACAGATGAGCTGAAATAAGAGAAAACCCTCTATTGACATGGTCTGCTTTAAGGATACACAGACAGGCTCTCTTCCCCTAAATATCTCCCTGCCTTGATGCTGTAGTGCCTGAAAGCCTAGCATTGTTTTAAAGCATTTGTGTGTGTGATGTAAAGTTCATATAACATAAAAATCACTAAAGTGCACAATTCAGTCATTTTTAGCATGTTCATGATTTGTGCAACCATTAACACTTATTCTAGAACATTTCCTTCATCCCCAAAAGAGACTCCAGCTCTACCTTCTCCCAGTCCTCTGGCAACTGCTAACCACTTTCTGTCTCTGTGGACTTGCCTGTTCTGGACATGGCATCTCAAGGGAATCCTGTGATGGCTTCTGTGCCTGGCTTCTCTGTTAGTGTGGTGCTTTCCAGCTTCACCTGTGCTGTAGCGTGTGTCAGTACCCGTTCCTCCTCATGGCTGAACAGAATTCCACTGTGCAAACAAACCACCGTGTTTATCCATTCAGCGGTGGGTTGACATTTGGGTCATTTACACTTTTCTGCCTTTTATGGGTATTGCCACAGTGAGAACACCTTTAGTTCTCACTCTTGGGAGTAGACCTAGGAGTGGCATTGCTGCTCACACACTAACTCTGTGTTTACCTTTTTGAGGAATTGCCACATAGTCTTCCACAGCAGTTGAACCATTCTACATTCCTACCAGCAATAGAGGACAGTTCAAATCTAGCATTGTTGGCTGGTCGCCTATTTTGTTTTGTTTTTAATTTTTTGACTCATTCAGCTTGTGGGATCTTAGTTCAATGACCAGGGACTGAATGGAATTACCCTGGCAGTGGAAGCACAGAGGCCTAACCAGTGGACCACCAGGGAATTCCCTCAGACCCCCCATTTTTGAAACTCAGTCAGACATTGCCTTTCTAATCCAATCTTAGCACCTTTGTCAGGTTTTACTCCAGAGCCACAGAAAGCTTTAGGGGCAGCCTGACCTTGTGCTCCGGGAGGGGGAGATGTCAAAAATACAGGAATGACACACAAACAGACAGGAGACACCACAGACAAATGCTGCTTGCTGCACGATACTGTTCTAAGAAGGTGGCAGGAAGTCTAAAAAAGTGGCTTAGGAAAAAAGGGGTGCAACTGGTTAAGAATCTGCACTTCCACTACAGAGAGCACGGGTTCGATCCCTGGTCAGGGAACTAAGATCCTACATGCCTGCATGGTGCTGCCAAATAAGTAAATAAATAAAGATGAAAATTAAAAAGCAGCTTTAAAAATGGCTGAGGAGGAAGAGGAGGTTGCAGAAGCAGGTTTTCAATAAGCGTCTCTTGATACAGCACTGACTTTACCTCTCCTCTCTCTCAGTCTGTGGACGGCCGGTGGTCCCCATCTCCCAGACCCGGGAGTCCCTTGGAGCCTCCAGAGCGGAGCTGGGCAGCTTCCCCTGGCAGGCCCTCACCAGCATCTATGGCAGGGGCGGCGGGGCTCTGCTGGGCGATCGCTGGGTTCTCACCGCAGCCCACACCATCCACCCCAAGGACAGCATCTTGCTCGGGAGGAACCGGAGCGCCCAGGTATTCCTGGGCCACACAGACACAGACCAGATGCTGGAGCTGGGCGGCCACCGCGTGCGCCGCGTGGT
>SJXQ01006031.1:36683-60782 GCA_006408695.1 Aepyceros melampus
GACGGTCGCGCCCGGCGCTGGGTGGCCACGGGCATCGTGTCCTGGGGCGTCGGGTGTGGCAAGGGGTACGGCTTCTACACCAAAGTGCTCGACTACGTGGACTGGATCCGCCGAGTGATGGGTGAGAAGGACTGACCTCGAGGGGCTGGGCTGGGCGCCCACTGTGGAGCCCAGACGGGAGAGGGCTGGGTTCAGGACTGAGCCCTGGGCGTGTGCGGATGGAGGCTGCTAAGTCACTTCAGTCGTGTCCGACTCTGTGCGACCCCATTGACGGCAGCCTACCAGCGTCCCCCATCCCTGTGATTCTCCAGGCAAGAACCTGGAATGGGTTGCCATTTCCTTCTCCAGTGCATGAAGTGAAAGTGAAGTTGCTCAGTTGTGCCCGGACTCTCAGCGACCCCATGGACTGCAGCCTACCAGGCTCCTCCATCCATGGGATTTTCCAGGCAAGAGTACTGGAGTGGGGTGCCATTGCCTTCTCTGGCGGGTGGAGGCAAGGAGACCTAATTAGGCCACAGAGCCAGAGAAATCCTTGCCTCCCACAGCCCCTCCTCCTCACCCTCCATCTTCCTAGGGAGTCTGTGCCACACCCCGGAAGCCCCATTAACCTCTACTCTGAACTCCATCTCCTGCAGAGGCAGCTTCTTCTGTACTCTCTTAGGGGACATCCCCCTGTTGAAGTGCTGTGAAGGAGTAGTCGCAGTTCATTTCATTTCTGGAACATCCAAAGCCCCTGTAGTCCACCTTCAAATACTCAAACTCTTGGCTTCACCAAGCACAACCCATGGCTGCATTTGGAGTCGTAGCTTTTTTTGTTGTTTTAAATCAGAGAAAAAAAACGACAACAACCAGGCGCTTCCCGTGTTACTTCACTGACTCCTCACACCAACTTTGCAAAGGTTGAGTTATCCACTGCTTTACCAAGAAGGAAACTGAAGCTCAGGGAGATAAGGGACTTTTGCAAACCCCACAGCTGACACAAGACAGTGAAGAATGTGCTTTTCAGCACACCTCAACACCTCTAGGTGTCCTGAAGACCTGCTGTATTGCCCACTCCCCAGTCCCCACATCCTTTCAGGCACTGCCTTGGTGAAGATCACAACAGGTGCTCACACCTTCCTGTGGCCCCGCTGCTGCAGACTCCTCTGTGAGCCCAGCCTGAGGTGGATGTTCCGGTAAGTGTTCCCAGCGCTGCTGGACTCCCCAGGCCCTGTCCCCACCATCAAGCACTGCTCCACCTGAAAAGACCAACTCTTTAATTTTAATAAGGACTTGAGCTGATGCTTTTTTTCATCTTAAAGAGATGGGAATACCAGACCACTTGACCTGCCTCCTGAGAAATCTGTATGCAGGTCAGGAAACAACAGTTAGAACTGGACATGGAACAGCAGACTGGTTCCAAATAGGAAAAGGAGTACGTCAAGGCTGTATATATTGTCACCCTGCTTGTTTAACTTATATGCAGAGGACATCATGAGAAATGCTGGACTGGATGAAGCACAAGCTGCAATCAAGATTGCTGGGAGAAATATCAGTAACCTCAGATATGCAGATGACACCACCCTTGTGACAGAAAACAAAGAACTAAAGAGCCTCTTGATGAAAGTGAAAGAGGAGAGTAGAAAAAGTTGGCTTAAAACTCAACATTCAGAAAACTAAGACCATGGCATCTAGTCCCATCACTTCATGGCAAATAAATGGGGAAACAATGGAAACAGTGAGAGATTTTATTTTTCTGGGCTTCAAATCACTGCAGATGATGACTGCAGCCATGAAACTAAAAGATGCTTGCTCCTTGGAAGAAAAGTTATGACCAACCTAGACAGCATATTAAAAAGCAGAGACATTACTTTGCCAACAAAGGTCCATCTAGTCAAAGCTACTGTTTTTCCAGTAGTCCTATATGGATGTGAGAGTTGGACTATAAAGAAAGCTGAGTGCCAAAGAATTGATACTTTTGAACTGTGATGTTGGAGAAGACTCTTGAGAGTCCCTTGGACTGCAAGGAGATCCAACCAGTCCATTCTGAAGGAGATCAACCCTGGGATTTCTTTGGAAGGAATGATGCTGAAACTCCAATACTTTGACCACCTGATATGAAGAACTGACTCATTGGAAAATACCCTGATGCTGGGAAAGATTGAAGGTGGGAAGAGAAGGGGACAACAGAGGATGAGATGGTTGGATGGCATCACCAACTCAATGGACATGAGTTTAACTAAACTCCGGGAGTTGGTAATGGACAGCGAGGCCTGGCATGCATTCAGTCCATGGGGTCACAAAGAGTCGGACACGACTGAGCGACTGAACTAAACTGAACTGAGCTGATGCACAGTAAAAGAAGCAAATAAAATGCAGTTTATCACATGGAAATAGAAAATGAATACTGTAAAACAGAAGAGAGCAAATTTGCTAGCCTTCAAGGTCAAGTTAGCTATATGGTTAAAGGTTGAATTTGTCTTTGAAAAATATCAGAATTCAGAGTTATACATACATATGGTTAGTTCCATTTTTAAACCTATAGATCATATAAAATATTCAAAATATTAAACTGAGTTACTTTTAGTGATTGTGGCAGTTTTGTTTTCCCTTATTCTCCACTATTTGCTAAATTTTATTTAATGAGTACATGTTACTTTTATTTATCTTACTTGTTTTTATTATTGGAAACATGATGTGAGTTTTCCCCCCTACCAAGTCAATGTTAGAATATGTAGAAATATATCTTTTGCCTTGGTAAGGAGAAACTCATACCACATTTTCAATATAAAAACAAGATAAATAAAAGTAACATGTACTCATTAAATAAAATTTAGCAAATAGTGGAGTCTATACTTCTGTACTATATATCTATATCTACACATATCTAGATATGTCTTCAGTACTGGTTTCAAAACAAGTGCCTGAGCAATCTTCATTCTTTCTGTCCAGGGTGTAAGTCAAGGGTATAACACAGTATATGAAGGAAGTGAATGTTAGTTGTTCAGTCCTATCTGACTCTTTGCTACACTATGAACTGCAGCCTGCCAGGCTCCTCTGTCCATGGAATCCTCCGGGCAAGGATATTGGAGTGGGTTGCCATTTCCTTCTCCAGGGGATCTTCCCAACCCTGGTATAGAACCCTGGTCTCCTGCACTGTGGGCAGATTCTTTGCCATTTGATCCACCAGGGAAGCCCAACACTATGTATAAGTCAAGGTTGTTGTGTGTGGTTGGGCAGAGTGGGGGTCAGGCTGGGGCTGAGCTAATGAGGTCCAGTCATGCTACTTGCTATCAGGACAGAATTCAGAATCCCTAGGACAGATGGGAGAGCTCCTGCCAAGACTTACCTTCTTGGACTACCTCTTCTACCAGTACATCTTCCATCCTACCATCATGGTAAACACGCAACACACACACAGACACACACACACTGCCGTCCAGATACTAATGTGAAATTTACTAGACCAGATGCACCTTCTTTCTTTTTTAAGATCTTTTTTTATTTAGACCATTTTTAAAGTCTATTGAATTGGTTACAATATTGCTTCTGTTTTATATTTTGATTTTTTTTTTTTTTTTTACCACAAGGCATGTGAGATCCTAGCTCCCCAACCAGGGATCAAACCCTTGCCCCCTGCATTGGAAGGTGAAGTCTTAACCACTAGACCCCCAGGGAAGTCCCAAGATGCCCCTTCTTTCTTGCCCCCTGATCTGGCCCTCACCCTCTTCCCTATCTTCTGTCCTTCCTCAGCTGACAAGGGCACAGATCATGTCGTGGGTCATGTCATGGATCAACCCTGCCAGCAGATCACTCCTTGGCTCTGCATACAAGCCTGTTGGGGAAACCCTCCAACCTGGATCCACCTGGCCTCTCCAGTGCTCCTGCTCTCAGACTATATTCAGTGATGACCTACTCACTGCCTCACAGGGAGCTGCCCCAGGGCCTAGGAAAGCAACTGCCACATTAAATAGGTAGCTTCAAAATGGATAAGTGAGTGGGCAGGTGGAGAGATGGAGGGACTCATCCAATAGGGAAAACAAGCAAGGTAGACAACAGAGGCCTGAGAACTCAGAGGCTGTTCTGGATCTGAGCCTCCCGGGGGAACACACTGTCGTGGGTTCTCTGAGCCCTGGAGAGAAGGCTTTCCTAAAGAGCAGATGTTTAATACAGAACACGATGGCCTGGAGGATGGAAGATACAAGAGCCTTTCTCCTTCTGGAGGCCTGACTTCTGCTGGGAAAATACCAAGTCACCGGTGGTCCACAGCCACCCTGTTTGCCCAGCCCCAGGCGCCGTAACCCTCAGGGGCTCACACCCTGGACCAGATGCTGAGGATAAGAAGATGCCTCCATCCTGTCCTCAACTGCCCTTGTTCCTCAAAGGGACAAGTTCATTGGCAGGCCTGAGTTCATTGAGGGGGAAGGAAGGGTTGCTTTTTCTTGTTTTGTTGCTCCACTGCGTGTGGGATCTTAGTTCTCCAACCAGGGATCAAACTTATGCTCCTTGTATGGGAAGCTGGGAGTCCTAACCCCTGGACCACCAAGGAAGTCCTGGGAGGGTCTTAAAACAGACCCTAGTGGTGCTTTGCAGTCGCAGCAACCCCTCTCTCTACTTTTTAAATTCCTTATTAGCAGCACCACATGGCATGTGGTATCATAGTTCCCTGACCAGATGTCATCCCCACACACCGTGCATTGGATACATGATGTTTTAACCACTGGACCATCAGGTAAGTTCCCTCAGCGTGTCACTGATGAGGAAAGCAGGGTGGGTCCCCAGGGCAACCAAGCTTCTGTCTCCTCTGCATCCTCCCACACTTCCCATCTCTATCCTTGATCCTGTTCCATTATTCTGGGCATTCCTGGACCAGAGCTGCTGGCTGACTAAGGACAGGGAGCACAGGTTAATGGAGAAAGAAGACCAGGGGAAAAAAAACCCTTAACGGTGATTTCTAGTGCCCTTTGGGTAGGAACCCTGAACTCACAGCTGCAGTCCCCAGGAAGGGCCCTGAGAAAGGGGGCATTCCCGTCAGATTTAGAAAGTGGCATCTGGGCCTCAAACCCAAGGCTTTTCTGTTCCTAAAAATGCAAAATCTGTCTGCAATGTAGGAGAGCCCACTTGATTCCTGGGTCGGGAAAATCCGCTGGAGAAGGGATAGGCTACCCACTCCAGTATTCTTGGGCTTCCCTTGTGGCTCAGCTGGTAAAGAATCCGCCTGCAATGCAGGAGTCCTGGGTTCGATCCCTGGGTTGTGAAGATTCCCTGGAGAAGGGAAAGGCTGCCCACTCCAATATTCTGGCCTGGAGAATTCCATGGACTGTTTAGTCCATGGGGTCCCAAAGAGGCAGGCACGACTGAGCGAATTTCACTGCTGCTACTAAAAATGCAGAACCATCTCTAGCCCTTATCCATGTGGGCCAGCAGGTGGGAGAACCATCAGATATTTCACAACCAAAACTAAATTAAACTGGAAACAATTTTTTTTTCCTGGTTTTGCTTATGCAAATAGCTCATTCCCTACAACCTTCCTCCGGGGAATGGTTTCCAGGAATAATCACCACTTCCCCCTCCACAGTCCCTCCTGCCCCCTTCCCTCCTCTGCATGACCCTGCTCTCTCTGGTCACAGAGTGGATGAAGACCTTGTCATGAGAGTTAGAGATCCAACAAAAGGCCTTAAGAAATGTAAGCCTGATGGGGACCAAGGAGGGAGGGAGACACAAAAGGGAATGATCCTGGACACAGGGGGGCCCCTGTGCCCAGACTTACTCAGAGAGGTGGGAGCACCCTGCCCCTCCCCGTATACCATATCCCTCCAGTGTGCACACACAGGAACACACTCAAACACATGCCCATCCCTCCTCCTGGGGAGAAAGGAGACTCAGACCCAGGAGGTGAGGCCACACTGCCTTCCTCCTCCAGCTCATAGGGAGCAGCGACGTGGGGAGTCCCTCAGCCTGGAGGGTCAGCCTCCGTGCCTGAGACCCTCTTCCATAGCTGGTCTCTCCCAGAGGCCTTGCTGAGCATGTGGGGGCCATTTCAGAGACCATGACTGGAAACCCTCACCCTCAATTGACTGGTCCCAAGCCACACGATTCCTGGAAGGGGAGCAGAGTGATGCAACAGGGCAGGGAGGAGGCTGGGGAGAGAGGTGGGGGGAGCGTGATGACCTCTGGACTGGACACTGGCCCCGGGGAGGAGCACCCAGTGCAGCAGCTGCAGAGACCAGCCTCCCCTGTGCACCCTTCCCACCCACCCTAGGACATCTCCCTGAGATCTAGAATGGACCAAGAAGAAAATGCCCAGCAGTACGGCAATCCCATCCCCTACCAGACAGCAAAGGTCTGCACCCCTCCCACCCTACAGACACCTTTTTCCTTTTGGCAGGTGGCTCTTATACCTCCTGCTGCCGATCCTGTTCTACAGGGTTGGAGGCGCCATCCCCACCCCTCAGAAGCTCTATGGGGGGTGACATCCCCTCTGTTCCCCAAACTTTGAGAGGACCACTGTGGTCACAGTACCCACAGGGTACAGGGTGAAACTCACTTTCTTGTAGTTTGACCTGGAGCCTTCGAAAGGTTGTTTCTATGACTATGTCAAGGTAGGGGGCAGATGAGGGAGTGGGCAGAGGGAGAACTCTGAGTGTCTCTGGAACAGGGGGACCCGGGTTCTAACCAGCCTGGGCAGGACACCCTGCCTGGGGACACAGCCCCATGCTGGTGAAAGCTGATGGCCCAGGTGGGGCTCAGGAAGTTCAGGGGTGTCGAGGATGGGAGGCCACTGGTCTGAGAGACCCTCATGGAGCACAGAGGGAAGAAACAGAGAAAGAGGGGACAGGCCCTGCTCTTGGGGAATGCACTGTCCACAGGAGTCAGAAAACCTTCCCTGTCTGCTTACTTGCCCAGAGGATTTTGGAAACTTCCATGCCTCACTTTCCCTGTTGCCATGGAGAGTGTCACCACTCCATGGCTGCCTCCTCACCAGGAACACAGGGACGTGGGGAAGCGGCATGTGTGTGGTGGTGTCTGAAGGGTGGTCTCCAGCCAGGACAGTGAGCTCAGTCCCCTCTCCTCTGTCATGACCAAGGGCCCCGTCCCAGTCCCTCTTTCTACATCCAATAAAAATGAGATTCCTGGAGACTTTCCCAGTGGTCCAGTGGCTGACTCTGTGCTCCTAAGGTAGGGGGTCCAGGTTTGTTTCCTGGGGAACTTAGGTGGGGAACTAGGGTTCCACATGCACAGCCTAAAAATAAAATAAAATTTTTTTAATGAGGTTCTTGATTCAGGATTCAGATAGAGCCTACACACAACCCGTAAATACTATTTCCAGGAGATCGTCTGGAAGATATAAAAGAATACCATCAAAATGCCGTATCTTCCAAGCCCAGAGGACTTGAGATGTCAGCAGTGCTGGTAGGGAGGGTCCTGGTAGCAGGCAAAATGAGAATGAGATAGGAGGAGGGACATCTTCTGCTTTGCAGGAGTTAAGGAATCTGTGAAGGAAGAGATAAGGAGAGCTCAGTGATGCTTGCTAAGCTGGCAGGTCCCAGATGCCCACATTCAGCTGAATAGCAGGAGTCATGGCTGGGCAGGAATGGGTTGACCAAGACAAGGTGGAAGGACAGGACAGAGGGTTAAGCAGACCATCCAGACTCTAGGGATGAAGGAATGATAGAAACCGGGAAGAGGTAACCAGGATTCCAGTGGGAGGGACACAGGAGGAGGGGAGGGTGAAGAAAGGTCTGACACACACTGTTGTTCAGTCACTAAGTCCCATCTGACTCTTTGCAAACCCATGGACTGCAGCACACCAGGCTTCCCTGTCCTTCACTGTCTCCCAGAGTTTGCTCAAACTCATGTCCATTGAGTCAGTGATGCTATGCAACCATCATTCATCTTTGTCCCCTTCTCCTGCTGCCTTCTATCTTTCCCAACATCAGGGTCTTTTCCAATGAGTCAGTTCTTCGCATCAGGTGGCCAAAGGATTGGAGATTCAGCTTCACCCTCAGTCCTTCCAATGGATATTCAGGGTTGGTTTCCTTTAGGATTGACTGGTTTGATCTATCTGTTGTCCAGGGGATTTTCAAGAGTCTTCTCCAGCATCACGATTTGAAGGCATCAATTTTTCAGCACTCAGCCTTTATTATGGTCCAGCTCTCACATCCATATATGAATACTGGGAACACCATTCTCTGACTACTCTGTCGGCAAAGTGATGTCTCGGCTTTTTAATATGCTGCCTAGGCTTGTCACAGATGGGGGACATAAAAGGGAGGGCCGATGTCCCAGGCACGGGATAACGTGCAAGGTCAGCCAATAGGGGTGCAGGACAGAGGAAAGGCCCCTGGGGAAGTTGCAACAGCCAGAGCCCAGCAGGTAAGAGCAGCTGGAGGCTGTCCAGAAGGGGGCGGGGTCACTTCTGTGGTTCAGGAGAAGGATGACCCTCACTGACCTTCATGATGTTCCATGTGGGCGTGTCCCTTCAACAGCTTGTCCCCCTGTCCCTCCTCCACAGATCTCTGCTGATAAGAAGACCCTAGGGACATTCGTGGGCAGCTGGGCTCTCCCCTGGGCAACCCCCCTGGAAGGATGGAATTTGTGTCCCAAGTAAACAAGATACTGCTGACCTTCCACACAGACTTCCCCAAAGAGAACAACACCGACATATTCTACAAGGGCTTCCAGGCCAACTACCAAGCCGTGGGTGAGTGGTGCCTGTACTCCTGGCCTCGTACTGAATGAAAGATAGAATCTGGGATTCTTGAATCTGAAGAAGCAGGAAGCCTGGCCTGCGGGTTCCCACCCCTCCCACTGAAGTTCCGGTACAGTCCTCTCAGTTCTCACATGGCCCTGTGTTCTCTCCAAGTCAAGGACTGCGGGCAGCCCCGAAGCCTGCTCAACAGAACCTTCAGTTACACCTCAGAGAGGGGGTGAACACCTACGAGGCCCGGATCCAGTACTCCTGCCATGAGCCCTTCTGCAAGATGCACGCCAGAGATGGCACAAGCGAGTCTGGGCGAGGTGGGGACACATGCAAATGGCTATCTTCTCCTTCCTGCTGGGAATCTTCTGCAGTTTCTTCCAACAGAGTCTCCAAGGAGGGAATATTAAAATATTTAGCCAGGGCACTGGCTTCAGGGGTGCCAAGAGGCTTCTAACAAGGTTGAAGATGGAGACACTTGAACTGATAGAAAGAAAGACCCGAATCTCATAAACAGCTCTCTCTCATCACCACCATCACCATCAAAACCGTGACCATCACTACCACTGCCGTCAGCATTACCACCACCACTGGCACCATCATTACACCACCATCACAATCACCATCATGACCCCCACCAGCACCCCCACTACAGGTTTAGCAGTGGGGTTTCTTCAGCATTCTTCCCACATCCCCTCTCAGGTTGCTGTGTTGTGACTTTTTAAATCACTAGAGTACTCTCAAACTCATCTATGGTTATCTTAAAAACTTTTTTTAAATAAAAGAAATCACATGACTTGTAGATGTGAAATGTGCAAAACAGAAAAACAATCTTATTTATATGCTGTATAGGGTATTATTTAAGAACTAGGCTTTGAAGTCAGACAATCCTCCCTTTGCATCTTGGTTCTGGCACTTAGAAGTTATATGACCTTGTGCAAAAAAATTTAAACCCAGTTTCCTCGTCTCTAGTGTTAGTCGCTCAGTTGTGTCAGACTCTTTTCGACCCCATGGATTATAGCCCACCAGGCTCCTCTGTCCATGGAATTCTCCAGGCAAGAATACTGGAATGGGTTGCCATTTCTCCCTCCAGGGGGTCTTCCCATCCCAGGGATTGAAGCTGTGTCTATTATGTGTTTTGCATTGGCAGGGTTCTTTTCCACTAGCTCCGCTTGGGAAGCTGAAAAGCATCACCATGGTGCTTCAGTGACATAACACAGATAAAGTGTTGAGCATCAAGCGGGTTCATTGTCCACAATCAGAAGACATAGCTACGGGGAATTCCCTGACAGTCCAGCAGGTAGGACTCCACATTTTCACTGATGAGGACTCAAGTTCAGTCCCTAGTTGGGGAACTAAGATCTGCACTGCTTGGCCAAACAAATTCCCCCCTCCAAACAAATAAACAAACAAACAAAAAATAGCTCCCATTATCATCCACAACTCAGCACCAAGATACAATCATTGATGAGATCTTCCTCATAAGTTCCTTCCAGTTTTTGTGTCAACTTTCACACATAGGGATCACACTGAATATGAGTTAAGTATTCTGATTTTTCCATTTAGCATCAAAACAAAAACATACACATGGTACCCCTTAGACTTTCAATATCCCATCTGCAGATATTTGAACCTTTCCATTTGTTCCTTGTCCGCTGTGTTCTCGCTTTGGTGCTCTTGGCCCCTCCCCATGACCCCCAAGCCTGGGCTTAGGCTCCCCTCTGCTGTACAGGGCTGTACACCTGCACGGCTCAGGGCATTTGGAAGAATGAGCTGGCAGGAGAGAAGATGTCTCGGTGTTTGCCAGGTGAGTGGAAGCCCTCCACTGTCCTCTGTGGCCTTGGCAGCCATGCAGGGCCTCAGAGGAGGGGTGGCATAGACAGGAAAGAGACAGTCCAGCCTAAAGCTGAAAACGGACATGGGGCATCTGAAGGAAGGAGAGGAGACGCCCCAGGAGAAGGGCAGAGGGACCCAGAGAGCTGGCCCTGTCCTGACAGTCCTGGACTTTTCACTGAGCAGATGGGAGACCAAGATTAAATAAAAAGGGCAAGAAAAGCCCTGGGGAAGAATAAACAAGAACTTGGAGAGGTGGCTGACAATATGCCAAAGATGGTGGGTTGGGGAGGATGAAGAGAGAGGAAAGGGCCCTGAGCCAAAAGAGGGGCAAAAGGGGAGGGAAAGGCCATGGAGGGAGGTGGGCGGACGGGCACTGACGTTGCTTTCCCTGAACCCATCTTCTCCTCCCCAGTGTGCGGGAAGCCAGCCACCCTGTCGAGCAGAGGCAGCGCATCATTGGAGGCCAGAAGGCCAAGCTGGGCAACTTCCCCTGGCAGGCCTACACCAACATCCACGGGCCCGGGGGCGGCGCGCTGCTGGGGGACCGCTGGATCCTCACGGCCGTGCACACCATCAACCCCAAGGACCATGAGGAGCAGGGGACCCCCAACTTAGATGTGTTCCTGGGCCATATCAATGTGGAAGACATCACCAAGCTGTCCAACCACCCGGTCCGTAGGGTCGTAATCCACCCAGACTACCGCCAGGAGGAGCCCCACAATTTCGAGGGGGACATCGCCCTCCTGGAGCTGGAGAACAGCGTCACCCTGGGTCCCAACCTCCTGCCCATCTGCCTCCCAGACAACGAGACCCTCTATGACCCAGGTCTCATGGGCTATGTCAGTGGCTTTGGGGTCATGGAGGAGAGAACTTCTCGCGACCTCAGGTTTGTCCGTCTGCCAGCAGCTAGGCGAGAGATTTGCGAACGCTGGCTCCGGAAAAAAAAAAAAAACAGGAATGATGTGTTCTCTGAAAACATGTCTTGTGCTGGGAGCCCAGCCTTAAAGCATGACGTCTGCCATGGGGATACCGGAGGGGTCTTCGCAGTGAGTGACAAGAAAAATGACTGCTGGGTGGCCACAGGCATCGTGTCCTGGGGCATCGGGTGTGGTGAAGGGTATGGGTTCTACACCAATCTCCTCAACTACGTGAACTGGATCAAGAAAGAGATGGAAGTGGAAGACTGAGCTCAGGATTGCCTACGTCAGAATCCAGAGAGCAGTGACCAGTTGTTGATAACTGCTAAGAATCCGTATTAAAATCACGAATGCAGAAAGACACCATGTGAAATAAACTCTCTTCTCTATAATCCCACCCACGTTCTTCACCTGAAACAACTTAAAGGGCACCTTTATTTCCCCCAAGGATTGCAGAAGATACCATAATCTCTAGTTATCACTGTCCTCTTCCATGTTTATACCATTGGGTAACTGAATATAGAACACCTCCGATAAAGTTTTATGAGAAAGCCCCTGGTGTAAAATGAATTAAAAGCAGTGTTTAATAAATATAAATCTATTTAGTGAGTTTAGGACTTCCCTGATGGCTCAGCCATGAAGAATCCACCTGTCAATCCTGGGTTTGATCCCTGATCCAGGAAGATCCCGCGTGTGGCACAGTAACTAAGCCCGCACACCTGTGTTCTACAGTCTTCCAGCCACAACTACTGAAGCTGCGTCCCCTAGAGCCTGTGCTGGGCAACATGAGAAGCCACCACAATGAGAAGCCCAGGCAGCAACAAAGACCCAGCATAGCCAAAAATGAATGAATGAATTTTAAAAAATATTTAGTGACAGTATCTGTGAAATATTTACTTAGGAAGGCAATGAGAACAATTGAGTTGCTGCCCACATTTATCATTAGAGTTGTAGATAATTTATCTCTGTACTTTGTTTTGATTATACGCTACAAAAAAAAATCCTTATTTTTCCACATACACAGTTGCAGATATAAGAGCTTTTTTAACAGCTCACTTTCCAGCCTCTAAATATTCCTTAAGAGAAGAATGCTATGAAATTTTTTTCCGCAAACTGAGTCACTAATAGGGCTTTTATCTTTTTAATCATTTATTTACATATATATGTATTTATTTTTTGGCCACCCCTGGAAGCATGTGGGATCTTAGTTCCCCAACCAGGAATGGAAGGAACCTGCACTCCCTGTAGCGGAAGTACAGAGTCTTAACCACTAGACAGCTGGGGAAGTGCATTAACAATATTTTCAAATAATTCATATTCTTTAAGATATATTTAAAGGCCAGAGAAGGGCCCAAAGCTTGGGATAAGCATTATATGTATTTATGCCAGAATATTATCATGATATTATTGCACAACCAACTCTGGTGGACTTGTCTGAACTTTACTCCAGTTGACTCACACAGGCCTGAAATTAAGAATATCAAGGCAGAGTTAAAACATTCCTGAGAAATGATGGGTTTATAAGTCCAAATGTAGTTCCACAATCCCTTATCTACACCCTCAAGTCCACGTGCCTTTCCATGTTCATCGTTTTACAGATTTCAGAAATGCAGCATACTGTCTGTGTAATGTAGCGTCAGCACATCACAGCAGCACCCAGGGCGGCACCCTGCAAGAACGCAGGCAAGTGAAGTGAGCAGAAAGAGAAAAGCAGATATCATATATTAACACACACATGTGGAATCTAGAAAAATGGTACAGGGCAGCAATGGAGTCACAGACCTAGAGAGTGAAACAGCCCATGTCTTTTGAGTCAAACATTGCCTTTCTAACCCAGCCTTACTGGTGTCTCAGGTCTTACTCCAGAGCCACAGATAGCTTAAAACTACACATAGTATCAAACACTCAAAATATTAAACTGAGTTACTTTTAGTGGTAGTTTGGCTGTTCGTTTTCCTCTATTCTGCATTATTTGCTAAATTCTATTTAATGAGAATATATTAGTTTTATTTATCTTTATTTTTATGTCTAGACACACATCCAGATATATATTTTTTGCCTTGGCAGGGAGAAACATATCTTGTTTTCAATAATAAAAAGAAATAATATATATAAAAGTAAGAGATACTCATCAAAATTTAGCAAATAGTGGAATCTATATGTCTGTATCTATATATCTAGATATAGATAGAGTTAAAAACAGATATAGATGCAAGTATATAGATATATAGATATAAATATATCCACAGAAGGAAAACTTCCATTGCCTTAAGAAAGATGCTTTTTTCTCCCCAGAATCAAATCTTAAAAGTCATGATCAACATAACAATGTCTTTAATACTGGTTTCAAAACAAATGTCTGAGAAATCATCACATAGCCATTTCTTCTTTCTGTCCAGGATGTGAGTCAAGTGTATAACACAAAGTATAAAGGAAGTGAAAGTGTTAGTCACCCAGTCATGTCCAGCTCTTTGCAATCCTATGAACTGTAGCCCTCCAGGCTCCTCTGTCCATGGGATTCTCCAGGCAAGAATACTGGAGTGGGTTGCCATTTCCTTCTCCTGGGGATCTTCCCCCCCAGGGATTGAACCTGGGTCTTCCACATTGCAGACAGATTCTTTACCATTTGATCCACCAGGGAAGCCCAACACTATGTATAAGTCAAGGTTGTTGTGTGTGGTTGGGCAGAGTGGGGGTCAGGCTGGGGCTGAGCTAATGAGGTCCAGTCATGCTACATGCTATCAGGACAGAACTCAGAATCCCTAGGACAGATGGGAAAGCTCCTGCCAAGACTTACCTTCTTGGACCACCTGACCTACCTGTAGACTTGCTATCCTACCATCATGATAAACACACAACACACACACACACACACACACACACACACATATACACACACTGCCATCCAGATACTAATGTGCAGTTCGCTAGACCAGATGCCCATTCTTTAAGATTTTTTTTTATGTAGACTATTTTTAAAGCCTATTGAATTTGTTACAATATTGCTTCTGTTTTTGGTTTCAGATTTTTGAACAGCAAGGAATGTGAGATCCTAGCTCCACACACAGGGATCAAACCCTCACCCCCTGCACTGGAAGGTGAAGTCTTAACCACTAGACCCCCAGGGAAGTCCCAAGATGCCCCTTCTTTCTTCCCCCTGATCTGGCCCTCACTCTCTTCTCTATCTTCTGTCCTTCCTCAGCTGACAAGGGCACAGATCATGTCGTGGGTCATGTCATGGATCAGCCCTGCCAGCAGATTCACTCCTTGGCTCTGCATACAAGCCTGTTGGGGAAACCCTCCAACCTGGATCCACCTGGCCTCTCCAGTGCTCCTGCTCTCAGACTACATTCAGTGATGACCTGCTCACTGCCTCACAGGGAGCTGCCCCAGGGCCTGGGAATGCACCTGGCACGTTAAATAGGTAGCTTCCGAATGGATAAGTGAGTGGGCAGGTGGAGAGATGGAGGGACTCATCCAATAGGGAAAACAAGCAGGGTAGACGACAGAGGCCTGAGAACTCAGAGACTGTTCTGGATCTGAGCCTCCTGGGGAAACACACTGTCGTGGGGTCTCTGAGCCCTGGAGAGAAGGCTTTCTAAAGAGCAGATGTTTAATACAGAACACGATGGCCTGGAGGAAGGGAGACAGGAGCTCTTTCTCCTCCAGGGCCCTGGCTTCTGCTTGGAAAAGATGAAGTCACCAGTGGTCCACAGCCACCCTGTTTGCCCAGCTCCTGACACTGTGACCCTCAGGGGCTCACACTCTGGACCAGATGCTAAGGATAAGAGGATGTCTCCAACCCATCCTCAGCTGCCCTTGTTTCCCTAAGGGACAAGTTCATCAGCAGGCCTGAGTCCATTGAGGGGGAAGGAAGGGTTTTTATTTTTATTTCTTGCTGGGATCTTAGTTCCCCCACCAAGGATCAAACCCATGTCTTCTACATTGGAAGCTGGGAGTCCTAACCCCTGGACCACCAGGGAAGTCCTGGGAGGGTCTTGAAACACATCCTTGCAGTCTCAGCAGCCTCTGTTCTATGTGTCATTTTTGTAAATTTCTTTATTAGCTGTACCACATGGCATGTGGGATTTTAGTTCCCTGGCCAGAGATCGAACCCACACCTCCTATATCGGATACATGGTATTTCAACCACTGGACCTTCAGGTTAATTTCCTCTACATGTCATTGCTGAAGGAGGCAGGGCAGGGCCCCAGGGCAACCAAGCTTGTCTCTCCTCTGCACTCTCCTGCACTTCTTGTCTCGAATCCTTGCTCCTGTTCCATTATTCTGGGCATTGAACCCTGGTTGTTCCTGGAACAGAGCTGCTGGCTGACTAAGGTCAGGAAGAATGGGGTTAATGGAGAAGAGAAGGCCAGGAAACAATACCTCTCAACTGTGATTTCCAGTGTCGTTTGGGTAGGAACTCTGAACACACAGCCACAGTCCCCAGGAAGGCCCTGAGGAAGGGGGGATTACCATGAGATTTAGAAAGGGACATCTGGGCCTCCAACCCAAGGCTTTTCTGTCCCCAAAAGCCCATCTCTAGTCCTTCCTGGGCTACCAGGGTAGCTCAGAGGGTAAAGAAGCCACATGCAATGCGGTAGACCGGGGTTCTATCCCGGTTTGGGAATATCCCCTGGAGGAGGGCATGGTAACCCACTTAAGTAATCTTGCCGGCAGAATCCCCATGGACAGAGGAGCCGTGGGGTTACAAAGACAGGAGTGACTAAGCACAGCACAGCAGTTCCCCATCCATGCCAGCAGGTGGCAGCACCATCAGGGATTTCAAAACTAAATTCAACTGGAAAACAGAATTTTTTTTCGTGGGTTTTCTTTATGAAAATAATTTCATTCCCTACAATCATTCTCGCAGAATGGTTTGCCCATTCCCCATCCACAGTGCCTCCCTCCTCCTTTCCTCCTCCTTTCCTCCTCTGCACGACCCTGATCTCCCTGGACACAGAGTAGATGAAGACCCCGTCATGAGAGAGAGCCAACAACAGGCCTGGAAAAATATGAGTAAGCCCGGTGCGGACCCAGGAAGGAGGGAGACACCAGAGGGGACAACCCTGGACACGGGTGCCCCCTGTGCTCAGAGTCATTCAGGGAGGTGGGAGCACCCTGCCCCTCCCCCTACACCTGATCCCTCCAGTGTGCACTCGCGTGTACACTCACAAACACAAGCCCCATCCCTCCTCCTGGGGAGAAAGGAGACTCAGCCCTCAGGTGAGGCCACGCTGCCTTCCTCCTCCAGCTCATACGGAGCAGCAAGGTGGGGGGGGGGGGTTCCCTCGGCCTGGAGGGTCGGCCTCTGTGCCTGAGACCCTCTTCCATAGGTGGTCTCTCCCAGAGGCCTGGATAGTCGAAGGCAGGCTTCCCCAAAGAGCAGACATTTAATACAGAACACGATGGCTTGGAGGAAGGGAGACAGGAGCCCATTCTCCTCCCAGGGCCTGGTTTCCACTCGGAAAAGACCAAGTCGCTGGTGGTTCACAGTCAGTTTTTGCACAGCCCCAGGGGCTCACACTCTGGACCAGACGCTGAGGATAAGAGGATGTCTCCAACCCATCCTCAGCTGCCCTTGTTTCCCTAAGGGACAAGTTCATTGGCAGGACTGAGTCCATCATGAGGAGGAGGAAAGTTTCTTTCTTTCTTTTTTTTTTTTCGGTTGCACTGCATGTGGGATTTTACTTCCCCAACAAGGGATCAAACCCATACCCCTTGCACTGGAACCTCAGAGTTTTAACCATTGGTTTTTGTTCAGCCACTCAGTCATGTCTGACTCTTCACGACCCCATGGAATGCAGCAAGGCAGGCTTCCCTGTGCTTCACCATCTCACCATCTTGCTAAAACTCATGTACACTGAGTCGCTGATACTATCCAATCATCTCGTCCTCTGTTGTCCCCTTTTCTCCTGCTTTTAATCTTTGCCAGCATGAGGGTCTTTTCTGATGAGTCGGCTCTTCCTCAGGTGGCCAAAGTATTGGAGCTTCAGCTTCAGCATCAGTCTTTCCAATGAATTTTCAGGACTGATTTCTTTTAGGATGGACTGATTGGACCTCCTTGAAATCCAAGGGACTCTCAAGAGTCTTCTGCAACACCACAGTTCAAAAGCATCAATTTTTGGTGCTCAGTGTTCTTTATGGTCCAACCCACATCCATACATGACTACTAGAAAAAACCATAGCTTTGATTAAATGGATCTTTGTCGGCAATGTCTCTGCTTTTTAATATGCTGTCTAGGTTGGTAATAGCTTTTCTTCCAAGGGACAGGCATCTTTTAATTTCATGCTGCAGTCACCATCTGCAGTGATTCTGGAGACCAAGAAAATAAAGTCTGTCACTGTTTCCCCATCTATTTGCCATGAAGTGATGAGACAGGATGCCATGATTTTAGTTTCCTAAGTGTTGAGTTTTAAGCCAGCATTTTCACTCTCCTCTCACTTTCATCAAGAGGCTCTTCAGTTCCTCTTTGCTTTCTGCCATAAGGGTAGTGTCATCTGCATATCTGAGGTTATTGATATTTCTCCCAGCAATCTTGATTCCAGCTTATGCTTCATTCAGCCCAGCATTTCGCATGATATACTCTGCATATAAGTTAAATAAGCAGAGTGACAATATACAGCCTTGTCATACATCTTTCCCAGTTTGAAACCAATCTGTGTTCCATGTCCAGTTTTTACTGTTGCTTTTTGACCTGCACACAGGTTTCTCAGGAGGCAGGAAAGGTGATCTGGTATTCCCATCGCTTTAAGAATGTTCTTAATATTCAAACTTAACTATTCAAACTGAATAGTTTGTTGTGATCCACAAAGTCAAAAGCTTTAGCGTGGTCAATGAAGCAGAAGTACATGTTTTTCTGGAACTCTCTTGCTTTTTCTGTGATCCAGTAGATGCTGGCAATTTGATTTCTGATTCCTCTGCCTTTTCTATATACAGTTTGAACATCTGGAAGTTCTCGGTTCACATATTGTTGAAGCCCAGCTTGGAGAATTTTGAGCATTACTTTGTTGGCATGTGAATTGAATGTAACTGTGTGTTAGTTTGAATATTCTTTGGCACTGCCTTTCTTAGGGATTGGAATGAAAACTGACCTTTTCCAGTTCTGTGGCCACTGCTGAATTTTCCAAATTTGCTGACATATTGAGTGCAGCACTTTCACAGCATCTTTTAGGATTTGAAATAGCTCAACTGGAATTTCATCACCTCCACTAGTTTTGTTCATAGTGATGCTTCCTAAAGCCCATTTGACTTCATATTCCAGGATGTCTGGCTCTAGGTGAGTGATCACACCATCGTGATATCTGGGTCCTGAAGATCTTTTTTGTATAGTTCTTCTGTGTATTTTTGCCACCTCTTAATATCTTCTGCTTCTATAGGTCCATACCATTTCTGTCCTTTATTGTGT
Organism: Aepyceros melampus; assembly: GCA_006408695.1. Classification (NCBI taxonomy): domain Eukaryota; kingdom Metazoa; phylum Chordata; class Mammalia; order Artiodactyla; family Bovidae; genus Aepyceros; species Aepyceros melampus. Next base: position 55,526 of record SJXQ01006031.1, read on the forward strand.
CCATCTTTGCATGGAATGCTCCCATGGTATCTCTAATTTTCTTGAAGAGATTTTTAGTCTTTCCCATTCTATTGTTTTCCTCTATTTCTTTGCATTGATCACTGAGAAAGTCTTTCTTATCTCTCCTCGCTATTCTTTGCAACTCTGCATTCAGATGGGTATATCTTTCCTTTTCTTCTTTGCCTTTCACTTCTCTTCTTTTCTCAGCTATTTGTAAGGCTTCCTCAGACAACCATTTTGCCTTTTCACATTTCTTTTTCTTGGGGATGGATTTGATTATAACGTCATGAACCTCCATCCATAGTTCTTCAGGTACTCTATCAGGTCTCATCCCTTGAATCTATTTATCACTTCCACAGTATAATCAATCATAAGAAATTTGATTTTGGTCATACCTGAAAGGCCTAGTGGTTTTCCCTACTCTCTTCAATTTAAGTCTGAATTTTGCAATAAGGCGTTCCTGATCTTAGCCACACTCAGCTCCTGGTCTTGATTTGCTGACTGTATAGAGCTTCTCCATCTTTGGCTGCAAAGAATATAGTCAATTTGATTTCACTATTGACCATCTGGTGATGTCCAAGAGTCATCTGTTGTGCTGTTGGAAGAAGGTGTTTACTAAGACCAGTGCTTTCTCTTGGCAAAACTCTGTTAACTTTTGCCCTGCTTCATTTTGTACTCCAAGGCCAAACTTGCATCTTACTCCAGGTATCTCTTGACTTCCTACTTCTGCATTCCAGTACCCTACGATGAGCTGACTCATTTGAAAAGACCCTGATGTTGGGAATGATTGAGGGCAGGAGGAGAAGGGGACCACAGAGGATGAGATGGTTAGATGGCATCACCGACTCAATGATACATGGGTTTGGGTGGACTCCAGGAGTTGGTGATGGACAGGGAGGCCTGGTGTGCTATGGTTTATGGGGTCACAAGGAGTCAGACACAACTGAGTGACTAAACTGAACTGAACCCTACGATGAAAAGGACCATCTTTTTTGGTGTTAGTTCTAGAAGGTCTTGTAGATTATCATAGAACTGTTCAATTTCAGCCTCCTTGGCAACAGTGGTTGGGACATAGACTTGGATTACTGTGATATTGAATGATTTGCCTTGGAAACAAACAGAGATCATTCTGTTGTTTTTGAGACTGCACCCAAGGACTGCATTTTGGACTCTTTTGTTGACTATGAGGGCTACTCCATTTCTTTTTAGGGATTCTTGCTCACAGTAGTGACTATAATGGTCAATCTGAATCAAATCTGTCCCTTCTGGTCTATTTTAGCTCACTGATTCCTAAATATTATGTTCACTCTTGCTATCTCCTGTTTGACCACTTCCCCAAAGCGTTTGACTGTGTGGATCACAATAAACTGTGGAAAATTCTGAAAGAGATGAGAATACCAGATCACCTGACTTGCCTTTTGAGAAACCTATATGCAGGTCAGGAAGCAAGAGTTAGAACTGGACATGGAACAACAGATTGGTTCCAAATAGGAAAAGGAGTATGTCAAAGCTGTATATTGTCACCCTGCTTATTTAACTTATATGCAGAGGACATCATGAGAAACGCTGGGCCGGAAAAAGCACAAGCTGGAATCAAGATTGCCGGGAGAAATACCAATAACTTCAGATATGCAGATGACACCACCCTTATGGCAGAAAGTGAAGAGGAATTAAAGAGCCTCTTGATGAAAGTGAAAGAGGAAAGCAAAAAAGTTGGCTTAAAGCTCAACATTCAGAAAACTAATATCATGGCATCCGGTCCCATCATTTCATGGCAAATAGATGGGGAAACAGTGGAAACAGTAGATGACTTTATTTTGGGGGGCTCCAGAAACACTGCAGATGGTGACTGCAGGCATGAAATTAAAAGACGCTTACTCCTTGGAAGAAAAGTTATGACTAACCTACATAGCATATTCAAAAGCAGAGACATTACTTTGTCAACAAAGGTCCGTCTAGTCAAGGCTATAGTTTTTCCAGTGGTCATGTACGGATGTGAGAGTTGGACTGTGAAGAAAGCTGAGTGCCAAAGAATTGATGCTTTTGAACTGTGGTGTTGGAGAAGACTCTTGAGAGTCCCTTGGACTGCAAGGAGATCCAACCAGTCCATTCTGAAGGAGATCAGCCCCGGGATTTCTTTGGAAGGAATGATGCTAAAGCTGAAACTCAAGTACTTTGACCACCTCATGCAAAGAGTTGACTCATTGGAAAAGACTCTGATGCTGGGAGGGATTGGGGGCAGGAGGAGAAGGGGACGACCGAGGATGAGATGGCTGGATGGCTTCACTGACTCAGTGGACGTGAGTCTGAGTGAACTCCGGGAGTTGGTGATGGACAGGGAGGCCTGGCGTGCTGCGATTCATGGGGTCGCAAAGAGTCGGACACGACTGCGCGACTGAACTGAACTGAACATTCCAGGTTCCTGTGCAATATTGTTGTTTACACCACTGAACTTTACTCTCACCACCGGTCACATCCACAATTGGACACTTTTTCCACTTTGGCCCTTCCTCTTATCCCTTCTGGAGCTGTTCACTGGCTCTTCTCCACTAGCATGTTGGACACTTACCGACCTGGGAAGTTCATCTTTCAGTGTCATGTCTTTTTGCCTTTTCATACTGGACCACCAGGGAAATCCTGTTTGAAGATAGACTCTAGTGGTGCTTTGGGGTCATGGCAGTCCCTGTTTTACATGTCGTTTTTAAAAATTTCTTTATTAGAAGCACCACATGACATGTAGGATGTTAGTTCCCTGACCAGGGATCAAACCTGTTCCCTTTGCATCAGAAACATGGATTTTTAGCCACTATACCACCAAGTCGGAGAAGGCAGTGGCACCCCACTCAAGTACTCTTGTCTGGAAAATCCCATGGACGGAGGAGCCTGGTGGGCTGCAGTCCATGGGGTCGCTGAGAGTCAGGTACGACTGAGCAACTTCACTTTCACTTTTCACTTTCATGCATTGGAGGAGAAAATAGCAACCCACTCCAGTGTTCTTGCCTGGAGAATCCCAGGGACGGGGGAGCCTGGTGGGCTGCCATCTACGGGGTCACACAGAGTCGGACACGACTGAAGCAACTTAGCAGCAGCCGCAGCAGCAGCAGCATACCACCAAGTAAGTTTCCTCAACTTGTCACTGTTGAGGGAAGCAGAGCAGGGCCCCAGTCAACCAAGCTTCTCTCTCCTCTGCGCCCTCCTGTACTCCCTGCACTCCCCGTCTCTAGCCCTTGTTCTTGTCCCGTTATCCTGGGCATTGAAACCTGGTCATTCCTGGACCAGAGCAGCTGGCAGACTAAGTACAGGGAGAATGAAATTAAAAGAGAAGAGACTGCCTTTTCCACTGCTCTTTGGGTAGGAACCCTGAACATAGCCTGAACCCTGAACACAGACGCAGTCATCAGAAAGGGCCTTGAGGAAGGCGGGGATTCCCATCAGATTTAGAAAGGGACATCCGGGCCTCCAATCCAAGGCTTTTCTGTCCCTAAAAATGCAAAAGCATCTCTAGCCCTTCCCTCTGTGGGCCAGCAGGTGGCAGCACAATCAGGGATTTCAAAACTAAATTAAAGGGAATTTTTTTTTTTTTTTGGTTTTCTGTATGCAGATAGTTCATTCCCTACAATCTTCCTTCCAGAATGGTTCCCTCTCCTTCTCCAAAGTCCGTCCCTCCCCCTTCCCTCCTCTGCATGACCCTGCTCTCCCTGGATGCGAGTGGATGAAGACCTTGTCACGAGAGTCAGGGATCCAACAACAGGCCCTAAGAAATGTGAGTGAGCCTGGTGGGGACCAAGGAGGGAGGGGGACACCAGAGGGGCAATCGCACACGGGAGGACCACTGTGCCCACAGTTACTCAGGGAGGTGGGAGCACCCTGCCCCTCCCCATACACCTTATCCCTCCAGTGTGCACACGCACTCACACTCGCAAACACTTGCCCCATCCCCTTTCCCAGGGAGAAAGGAGACTCAGACTCAGGAGGTGAAGCCACACTGCCTTGCTCCTCCAGCTCATAGGGAGCAGCAAGATGGGGGCAGGGGTCCCTCGGCCTGGAGGGTCAGCCTCTGTGCCTGAGACCCTCTTCCATAGGTGGTCTCTCCCAGAGGCCTTGCTGAGCATGTGGGAGCCATTTCAGAGACCTTGACTGGAAACCCTCACCCTCAGTTAACTGGTCCCAAGCCAGCCCAATCCCAGAGGGGACGGAGCAGGGAGGAGGCTGGGGAGAGAGGTGGGCGGAGTGTGATGACCTCTGGACTGGACACTGGCCCGGGGAGGAGCACTCAGTGCAGCAGCTGCATGGAGCAGCCACCCTTCCACCCACCGCACCCACCCCTGGAACAGCTCCCTGGGATCTCGATCCCAATTCAGGGCGTCCAGTTTCCATACCTGGTCAGAGAACTAGATCTCACATGCCGCAACTAAGAGTTCGCATGCCGCAACTGAAATATCCTTCATGCCTCAACAAAGATGGAAGATCCTGCCTGCCACAGTCAAGACCCCCAGCAGCCAAGTAAATAAATAATATACAAATAAAAATAAATAGCTCTCACAAAAAAAGAAAAATACACAGAATTATAAATACAAAATGAAAGAAAGAAATGCAGGCCATCTCCACCTTTAAAGCAACTGTTGGATACTGACTTACACTGAGATCCAGACTGTGTGAAATGATGCTTTTTTCTCTTCCTGAAATCCCCTCCACGTCGCTACACATCTAAATTATATCCACCCATCAAGGCGAGATTCAGATACAATCCAGTGTCCTTTACCCGTAACCCTTGGGTCCAGATATACTTCAAAACTCAAGATTTTGTGGCTTTTGGAAAAACCAGTGCAGGGAATTCCTTGGCAGTTCATTGTAGGGACCCCAGGTCTCATTGCTGAGAACTCAGGTTCAATCCCTGGTTGGGGAACTAAGATTCCCCAAGCCTCAAAACATGCCCCCTCCCAAAAAAAGGCTCCCCCTGGTACAGAGACCCAATAGCTAACATCTTCTCCTGTGCCTCATCCCAAGGGACTGGAATAATGCTCCATCATCAAATATTAGTATCTCTGCAGCTAAACAGATTGATCCTCACAATAAGTAGAATTAAGTTACCAATTAGCTATCATTACATATTCTATTTATAAATTACTTTAAGTCAGTTTAGGTTAGGTTTTGGTGTCAAACATGGGGAAAAAAACAAAAACGAAACACTTTGATTCCAGAGCCTTTTGGAACTTAGAGTTTCAGATAAGGGAACAAGGGGTGGTGGACCTGTACA
>SJXQ01006031.1:71732-122549 GCA_006408695.1 Aepyceros melampus
AACTCCAGACATCCTCAGGTAACTCAGGCAACTCCCCGCCATCCTCAGGTAACTCTAGACATCCTCAGGTAACTCCAGACACCCTCAGGCAACTCCCCACCATCCTCAGGTAACTCCAGACATCCTCAGGTAACTCCAGACACCCTCAGGTAGCTCCCCACCATCCTCAGGTAACTCCCCACCATCCTCGGGTAACTCCAGACACCCTCAGGTAACTCCCTGCCGTCCTCAGGTAACTCCAGACATCCTCAGGTAACTCCAGACACCCTCAGATAACTCCCCACCGTCCTCAGGTAACTCCAGACATCCTCAGGTAACTCCAGACACCCTCAGGTAACTCCAGACAACCTCAGGTAACTCAGGTAATTCCCTGCCATCCTCAGGTAACTCCAGACACCCTCAGGTAACTCCCCGCCATCCTCAGGTAACTCCAGACATCCTCAGGTAACTCCAGACACCCTCAGGTAACTCCCCGCCATCCTCGGGTAACTCCAGACATCCTCAGGTAACTCAGGCAACTCCCCGCCATCCTCAGGTAACTCCAGACATCCTCAGGTAACTCTAGACACCCTCAGGTAACTCCCCACCATCCTCGGGTAACTCTAGACATCTTCAGCAACTCAGGCAACTCCCCGTCATCCTCAGGTAACTCTAGACATCCTCAGGTAACTCCAGACACCCTCAGGTAACTCCCCACCATCCTCGGGTAACTCCCACCACCCTCAGGTAACTCCAGACACCCTCAGGTAACTCCCCACCATTCTTGGGTAACTCCCACCACCCTCAGGTAACTCCAGACATCCTCAGGTAACTCAGGTAACTCCCTGCCATCCTCAGGTAACTCCAGACACCCTCAGGTAACTCCCTGCCATCCTTGGGTAACTCCCACCACCCTCAGGTAACTCAGGTAACTCCCCACCTCCTGAGGCAACTCCAGACATCCTCAAGTAACTCCCACCACCCTCAGGTAACTCAGGTAACTCCCCACCTCCTGAGGCAACTCCAGACATCCTCAGGTAACTCCCACCACCCTCAGGAAACTCAGGTAACTCCCTGCCCTCCTCAGGTAACTTCAGACACCTCAGGTAACTCAGGTAACTCCCCGCCATCCTCAGGTAACTCCAGACACCCTCAGGTAACTCCAGACACCCTCAGGTAACTCAGGTAACTCCCCACCATCCTCAGGTAACTCCCAGACACCCTCAGGTAACTCCAGACATCCTCAGGTAACTCCCCTCAAGGCACCGGGCAGGGACACTCCCAGGCTCTGGAGGGGCTAATAATCTCACAGAACTGGAGCCCAGGCCTGGATGAGCAGGGATCCGTTAAAAGGAGCAAGGCAGGAGGAAGAAAGAGGCCTCGGTTGCCAGGTCAGTGCTAGAGGCTGAGGGAGGCAGGAGGCAGCTTCCAGAGGCACGTGAGCTTTTGAGGTGTTTTTCAGCAAAGAACCCACGTTTATTTGCAATAGAAACCACGGCCTGGGAAAACAACAACAACAACAACAACTATTAGCAAATGTAGAGTCTGTATTCTGTTCGGGGTCACAGCAGGAAACCAGGTATCACATGGGCTTGCTAGCGGTGGTGCTTTCTGGAGCTCCAAGCCAGAGAGGCCTTGGAGACAGAGGACACAGCTTGGGAACACACGCAGGAATCCCGGAGAACCCGGGGCCCTGGGGAACCGCACTCCCGGCTGCAGCGCACACAGGAAGTAGCCAGGAGACTGATGAGCAGAACCAAACAGCTCGCACCCTCAGCAGGAGGTGGCGGGGAGCTATGGAAGGACCAATACAGGAGGATAACACCATCGGATGTACATTTCAGGGAGATCACGCTGGCCAGTGAGGCCAGAAAAACCCCAGTAAGCTCCCCTCACTACATCGATAACCCGAAGCAGCTACCAGTATCTTGCCCTATGTTAGAGCGTTAATCTCACCAAACAAAAAGTAGCTGTGACCCCAGTTTACAGATGGGGAAGCTGAGTCTCATGGAGGCCAGGAGTGGCAGGGGTGGACCTCAGGTTGGACTGGAGCGTCAGGAGGTGGCGTGGATTTCTGATTTAGAGGAAGTGGGCAAGTGAAGAAGCTAAGAATTTCCCACTTAGGGGGTGGGGTGCGGGAGGGGGTGTCGCGCGCCGCCGCACCCACCGCAGCCCTGCCTTGTCTTCTGGCCCCCGGCACCCAGGTTCCGGCAGCTGGTGGCAGAGCAGGAGCCGGAGGTGCAGGAGGTGTCCCGGCTCTTCCGCTCAGTGCTGCAGGAGGTACTGGAGAGGATGGAGGAGGAGGAGGAGGCGCAACGGCTGACGCGCCAGTGGAGCCTGCGGGCCCCCCGAAGCAGCCTGGCCACCTTCAGGAGCCGTGCGCGCATCACCCCCTTCGCCAGCGACATCCACACCATCTCCGAGGACGTGGAGCGGGACACGCCGCCGCCGCGGGCCTGGAGCTTGCCCGAGTTCCGGGCACGGAAGGAGGACTGATCCTGCCTCCCCGGCCCAGGGCAGGGCCCCCTCTGGGAGGGTATGATAGACCTGGACCATCCCGAGTCCTGGAACCTCCCCACTCTGCCCCAATCCCGACGTGGGGCCAAAATGACCGCCCATCCCAAGATAGGCCTGTAAGACAGAGCAACCTCTCCCTGCCTGGCCTCTCCCACTGACTGCCAGGCCTGCAGTCAGGAATTGGAGCTGCACGCAGAGCCCCCTGCTCCCCTGCGCAGGTGGCTGGAGCAGCCCTTTCCCTGCCCCACAGAGTTTTCTGAGGGTCTTGGCAGACAGACCACCACCCCTTCCCCATCTCCCGCTTCTGCCTGGAATGAAAGAGTCGCCCTGCCTTTTGCCAAGTCATGAGTTCTCACTCCAACTTAAGGATGTCCCATCACCCCCACTCCCTGGATAGTGATGAGGGATGACCCGTTGGCTGGTGGTCATTCTCTGCTGGTGACTGTCGTGCACCCCACCACAGCCAGTGGGTCCCAGCCTGGTGGGTGGGCAGAGCTGGAAGGGACCACCAGTGCACTCGCCTCAACTAGTGAGCGAGGAACAGGCTCAGAAGGGGGCGGAATTCCGCCACTGTAACTGTAGCTTGACCCCGTGGGCGGTGAGCTTGTTCCCTTACACACGTGTCTTGCCCCTGAATCTGTGAGTCCTGGACTAGAACGGGACCAGCCCAGGGCTGATCTCCACCTGCCTGTGGTTTGACCCTTCTCTTACCTTGGCACTGGTGTGGGGGTCTGAAGTAGCTGGGGGCAGAGGTGGGTTGCTATTACCCCACCCCTACAGTGTCATTATGTGGGAGGGGCCAGTCCCCAGCAGAAACTTCCAGAAGCTAAGCTTCAAGGCCTTCGGACTTGCTGCTCCAGAAAGTCAGGTGTTTGACTCCAGGGTCCCTTCTCTACCTGGTTGTGCCTGCTCTTTGACTTTCTTCAGAGAAGTGATGTCCAGACTTGTAACTGACCTCAAGGTACCCAAGTGAAATATTCTAGAACCTCCCCACAGGCTTCACTGTCCTTCCATTTAGAACCCAGTTAGATCTTGGTGATAGGCATGTGATTATCCAATGCATGGATCAACAGTGGCAGACGTGGAAGTCCAGGCAGCCTCCGCACACACTCTGGGCTGAAGCTGGATGGGTGGGGGATGGGTGGGGAACATGTCTGGCCCCAATTATCAGTGTGTGCTCAGGAAACGCGAGTGGGTTTTAATACTGTGTGCACCAAGTCACTGCAGTCGTGTCTGACTCTCTGCCACCTTATGGCTGCAGCCTGCCAGGCTCTTCTGACCAAGGGATTCTCCAGGCAAGAATACTGGAGTGGGTTGCCATGCACTTCTACAGGGGATCTGCCTGACCCAGGGATTGAACCTGTGTCTCTTTTGTCTCCTGCAATGGCAAGCAGATTCTTTACCACTAGTGCCAACTGGGAGGCCCAGGTCTAAATAAAATTCCAGAAGGAGACAATTCAACAGTGGGGGGAAATCTGTATATTCCCTGACCAAACTTAGTGGGAAAAAAGTTCTTTTTATGATCTGGTTTTGGATATTTTCACTCAGATCTGAACAAGAGAATTATATGATGGTGGAAAACCTCTCGTCCAAGGCTAATAGGATGAAAGAGTTAATTGACTCATGAACACGATTGGTGAAAGTTGAGATCACTTAAATAAACATACACATCTAAGATATCTTACATATTAGAAGACATAAAGATGTTCGTTCAATTGCTAAACTTTTAATGTAGACCAAAGCTGTGTTCACATTTTTGGCGACATGTGTGGGTTGTCTGGTGGGAGTTCTGCACTTAGGTTTTATTGTTAGTGTGTACTTTAATCATAACAACAAGAACAACTGGTATAAACAGATTTTGGCCTCTCATGAAAACCCTTCCTGCCCACCTCAATCAAGGCAGACTGACCCCCACCAGCTTCAGACCCCAGTCACCTACTGGAGGAAGTCCCAGCTGGCGGCACTCAGACCCATAAGTTACTCCTCTGGATTCAGGTCATTAAATGGAGTAATGAGACCTAAATTTCTGGTTTTATAAACCCAGTGACAACAAATAAACAAAATAGTTTGAGAGTCTCCTTGTGTGTGGTATCTGGAGGAGATGGGTTGAGTCTGCTTCAGACTGGGTAGTTTCTTTGCACTCAGCTCAACACCACTGGCCACTAGAGGGAGTCAGTGGGTGCGGGAACCACTTCCTGATATTTTCTTTAGCTGAGTTGTTTGTTTCTGTTTTTCACTTGTTTTGCCTTATGAACATTTCCAGGTACAGGAATGTAGAGAGGAAAGTGTATGGAGTTTCCATATGCCCGTCACCAAGGCTTAAAAGTTAATAACATGTTGCCATATTTGCTTTTCTACTTTTTGGTGAAGTATTTAAAAGTAAATCCTAGACATCATAATATTTTGCCCCTGAATACTTCAGGATGCACTGCAAAGGAGTAAGAAAAATTTCCTGTGTAACTACAGTAGAATACTATCAGTTCAGTTCAGTTCAGTCGCTCAGTCGTGTCCGACTCTTTGCAACCCCACGAATTGCAGCATGCCAGGCCTCCCTGTCCATCACCAACTCCCAGAGTTCACCCAGACCCACGCCCATGGAGTCAGTGATGCCATCCAGCCATCTCATCCTCCTGCCCCCAGTCCCTCCCAGCATCAGAGTCTTTTCCCCCCAACTAACAGTAATTCTTTAGTATTATCTAATGCCCAAACCACACTGACATTTCTCTAGCTTTTCCCAACCAATGATCTTTGCAGTTTATTTCTTTGAATGAGGACCTAATCAAGTAGTTTGTTTTATTCTTGGTCATATAGTGTTTATTTAATTCCACAGTAAAGTGTTGGTTAAAAAGAGTGCTTATGAAACATGAGTGTTAGTGTGTGGTAAATTAATGATGGCACATAAATGATAACAATTCTGCAAATTAGCCTAAGGATGCTCTTTACTCAGATCCTGTTTTATTCTTCTGATTAAAGTTCTTCCAGAGCAACCAAGATTTTCTATCTGGAAAAATAACGTCAAAAATAATAATGACAATAATTTGTCAAAAGTAATTTGACTTTTCATTTGGTGAAAATACTCTTCACATTTATGTGTCTTATTTTTTGAGACATTCTTGCAAATGGCAACTGTAAACTTTATCCTCTTTTCTTGCCATTTAGAAACAAAACACTAAAATTTGTCAAAATAACTCGAAGGAAATCTCCAGAATTCTAATAGTAGGTAATGAAAAAACTATCTTTTGATGCCATCAACACATAGTGAAACTCAGTCTGTCATTTTTTTTTCAGGATAAAGAACTATTTGTATATTTATGTAATAAATTCTTGTATAGCTAAATATTGTCACTCTGTCTTATATTCATGTGTTTCTCTAACAAAACACAATGTTATTTGAAAATTCATTCAACCTAAATGACAAATCATTTTTAGACAGTTATTTAAAATCAGTTTAACACCTTGCATCATTTGTTAAATAGAGAAACTGACATCTGTTTCCTTATGAATATTATTATGTATTATATCGTTAGCCTTATTATATTTAGTAAGATGCTAATCTAAAAATAAAAACAATGACTAAACATCATGACTTTATCATAATCAAGGCAGAAATAGCAAGATTATTTTTTAAAGTTTCTAAAAATGTCCAAGGTTTTTTTGTTTTTGTTTTTTTTTTACAAAGAAAGGCATTCAGGACTGACCAAAGTTGGGGAGTGCTCTCTAGCACATCTGATTGTGTTGCATTCCAGTTCCAGTTCCCTTGCTGGAACAAATGCAGCATTCCCAGAGCCCAGCAGTTGGCAGTCCTCCAGCCGTCTCCCCTCCCAGCTAACATTCGGTTTGGAGAGGATTCCACTCCGGGAACAAGCCATTCCTCTCTATGTAGCGAGAATCCTGAGGCTAACAGCTTAGAACTGCTTTCGGCTCCTGCTTGCTGGTGGGGGGCTGGGGGCCTCTGCGAGGCCCTCACCAAGTATCCAGGATCCAGAACAAAGGGCAGCGTGGATTGAGGTCAGCCTTTCCTGGATAGAAAAGAAATCAAGCCAGTAGGCAAAGAAGCTGCTCCAACGTGTGGCTTCATGGATATGAGAAATACATCTTTTACCCAAATGAGCCAGTCCAACAATATTGCTATGAATAGAAATGGCTTCTTCATCAAGAAAATTCCTTTTATTAACCTATGAATAAAGGTTAATCCAGGGCTTCCTGTAGCTCAGACAGTAAAGAATCTGGGTCGGGAAGATCCCCCAAAGAAAGGAAAGGCAACCCATCCAGTGCTTTTCCCTAGAGAATCCCATGACAGAGGAGCCTGGTGGGCTACAGTCCATGGGGTTGCAGAGAGTCAGACACGACTGAGCAATTACCACTACTACTAGCCTTTGAATGGTTTACCTTTTACCGTTTACCCACCTTATTTCATTTGTCTGTGATCCTGAAAGGAAGAGCATTATATTTTGTTGCAGGTTACAGGCAAGTGGCCCGCCTGGAATAGAAGCCAGAGTTCTCAGGATTACAGATCCTACGTGCACCTATCTCCAGCTGATGGTATTATAGATGAGAAAACTAGAAAGTTCCTTCAATTATCTAGCCTTCTGTTGCCATATCAATCTTTTGCCCTATATACACAAGAGAAAATAAAACAATAACCACTGCTCTTTGTCTCTTATGGGAAGACAGTTCCTTGTTAATCTGCTTTCTGAGGAACTTTCCATTTTGGTGGTTTTCTCTCCGTCACTTCATCTTCTCTTAAAAGATGTCCTACCTTTTACCCATGAACAGATTTTGCTCTGTCTCAGTGAGGACAAAGGCATTTAATAGTGCAAATGAACTCCTTGGGACTTTTGGGCTGCTGGAAACTCTGGATGATGGTTCTCCCAAAGTGATTCTCCCATTTATGTCTTTGCAAATCCCTCAGCTCTCTGAGGCTCTTGTTTCTCATCTAAGCATGTCGTCCTGTCTGCTTCCCAGAATTGTGGGAAGGTTAAAATAAGATCAAATATTTTGCAAGCTATAAAAGAACTTTCAAATGTAAGATCTGCCAGTTGTTCATGACAGTCCTCCCTTCAGTTAGCAGAGATTCCAGACAATCGATGGAACACACACCAAGGAGCAGTTGTCATCATCCTTCCTCTGAAATAACCAGACCCTGCCCCTTAGTCATTGTTCCTGAGCCCAATTTCCCTATTTGTCTAGACCTCTGGTTCTCAAGCTTGGCTGCACGTTAGCCTGCTGCAAAAGCTTTTAAATATTCTGGCACCAGCTGCCCTCCAGGGCAAGTAAATCAGAAACTCGGGGTAAGACCCAGGTGTCCATCTAAAGCTCTCCAGGTGATTCCATCATGCAGCCGGGGCTGTGAACCCTGACTGTTGTTAGGTTATTCTTTCTGGGGGTCTCAGGACATTCTCTGTTGTCACATCTTGAATCTAACACATGCCTGAATGGTTTCATCTCAACAGGGGATGGAGGCACTTTGGAGCAATTGTTATTGCTAAGACCATGTGTTATCTTATGTTAGAGACGGATGGTTGCAAGGTTTCTTATCACATAGATGTCTCTCATCTTTGCTTAGCAGTATCGGGAGATACTTGGAGGTGAGATGAGATGTCTCTTGTAGAGTGCTGCAAGTACCATTTTATTGCAGCTGGAAAGATGGAGATGATGGAATCAGTGCTGTTTCTTACCAACTGGAAAGAATATAATCGTGTAGGATGACAATTACCTGGTGTCTGTTGTAGAGACATTCATGAGGGTGTATGAGAGAGACAGAGAGAGACAGGGTGAAAGAGAGACAAAGAGTTAGAATCCACTGTGTGGAGGTTGGTGGGGAGAGGCGCTACTCACCCTTTCTTCCCTTTTCGTGCCTAGTGCCGTGACCCTGAGGCAGCTGGCCAAGGTGAGCGAGCGGGGAGAGGTGCTATCACCGGTGTTACGCTCTCATCCCAGGGCCATCTTCGCACACAAGCCAGTGCTGGGAACCTCGTCTGCAGAAGGCCCCCTGGTGGTCACGGGGGGCTCAGCTAGAGAGTCCGTCAGCTGGCTGCAGGGTCCCCAGGGGTGAGCCCCGCACTGGTCCTCCCCAGCCCCAAGCAGCCAGCACCCCCCACCCATTAGCAAGTCTGCTCGGAAGGACAGGAGGCCTGGGCAGCAGCCACTGCAGCCCAGCTACCCAAGTGGGGCATCTACTCTCATCTACAAGCTGCGTGACCTTGGCCAGCTATTTAACCTTGTGGAGTTTTCTCATTTGAGTAGTAATATTTTCATGACGCTGGGGTGGCAGGGATGAGCTGGGATGAAGGCACATGGATGAAGCACTGCAGCTGAGGGGCTTATTTCCTGCCTCCCTCCCCACGTGTTCAGGGGCCCCTGGCTGGGGCAGGAGGCACGTGTGTTGCTCTGCACCTGCTCACCTGCCCTCTCGATGGCCAGGGGCCTGTCCCCTTGGCATCGGCTCTGTGCCCCAGGCTCTGTTCTGGGCACCTTCCCTTAAGAGCACATCACACTTCCTTCCTTCTGCCCGTTTTCTCACTTGGCCTCCTCACTAACCATGGGAGGTAGACGAGGCAGCAGCGCTGTGTCCAGTGTACACCCAGGAGCTCAGTGACTTGGCCAGCTTCACATGGCAAAGCACTGCCCAGAGCAGCGAGAAAACCACCTACCGTCTCGGAAAACCTACATCGTGCGCCAGGCCTGGGCAGCTTACTGACCCTCACAAACGACACAGCCAGGCAGGCACTTTTCTCCTCACTTCAGAGATAAGGAGGAGAGGTCTAGATCATTTGTGGCCTTCCCCAGGTTGCACCAGAACTTGAGCCCCTCTCTCATCGGCTGCAGAGGCTGCCCTGCCTCTGTGGCAGAGACTTGAACCTACTTCTCTGGATTTCTGGAAAACTGCTTTCTTCCCAGCACAGTCCTATCCACCAAGCACAGCCTAGCAAGCTCAGAGCTGCAGCCAGAAGCACAGCCCTGGACATTTCAGTAATGCCTTCTCTTTGCCTGGAGATTTTTCTGCCTAGAATAACGAGTTGCCTGATGCTGAACCCAGAACGTGTGTGTCTCATGACTCAGTCCTTTGATGGTCGTCATCAGTTAATCATCAGAAAACTAGCAATCCAGCCATGTTCTCAAAGGAGTGCTTCAAGGGAGGAGAAACACAAGACTCCCTCTTCCCTTGACCTTTCCTCTTCATGTTAATAGTTATCAACCCTGGAAATCTATATTTTTAAGTGTTTTTCAAGTGGTTCTAATGCTCAGCCAGGATTTTCAGACTTCAGGTCCTGACCTATTGAGTGGTTCATGGAATCAATGTGTTGGATTGTGACAAGGAACTTTTAGAAGAAAAACAACTGAGTAGAAAATAGTGTGCAGACACGACTGAGCGTACACACACACACACACACACAAGAATTACTTCATGAGACTTTTGCCTGTTTATGCATCTGTGTATATACGTATATGCACATGTATATGTTTTCTGGCCCACAACGTAAACTGTATTTCTATGGGTCACAAAAGGCATTTGGAAAATTCTAGCTATTTGGTGTTAATAATCTGTTTGCCATTGGGATTGATTATATTAACAGTTCTCCCAGGACACTTTATACTGTTAAAAATTTATTAAAGAGCCCAAAGAGCTGTTGTTTATGTGGATTATATCTATCAATATTTACTTTATTAGATTCTAAATTAAAAAAAAACCTTACTAATTCATTTAAAATAACAACTAGAAATCTATTACATATTAGCATAGTAACATGTTTTTAATCACACGTTTTAAAAAGGAAGAGAGTGCTATTATTATTTTTTTTTTTTTTAAGAGTGCTATTATTTTTTATGTCTGTACGTATCCTTAATGTCTGGGATGGTGGGCACACCCTGAGGTGACTCAGATGAGTCAAATGAATGAGGGAGAAGCTGTTACTTGCTTCTCCTTCTTTTTTAAAATAATTATGGTATAGTTGGACTTCTCTGGTGGTTCAGTGGTCACCAGAGAATCTGCCTGCCAGTCATGAGACACAAAAGATATGAGTTTGATCCCTGGGTTGGGAAGATCCCCTGGAGTAGGAAATGGCAACCCACTCCAATATTCTTGCCTGGGAAATCCCATGGACAGAGGAGCCTGGCGGGCTACAGCCCATGGGATCACATAGAGTCAGACACAACATTGCAACAGAGTACACACACAGTGGGAAACTAATACAGATTACTTCTTATATCAGCTTCTGCATTCACTCTGCTGTGATAAGTTGTTTTCATTGAAGTATATGAAGAAAATCCATCCTCACACAGACATTTAGATAGAAAAAGGAACCATATTTTAATAGCTTCTTCAGATCCTCTCCTATGGAAGAGAGGACCAGAGAATTATTTTTTCATGGGAACAGAGTTTCAGTATGAGATGATAAAAAAGTTCTGGAGATAGAGAGTGGTGATAATTGCATAACTAATGTAAATGTACTTCCTTGCCACTCAAAGTGAAAGTGAGTGAAGTTGCTCAGTCGTGTCTGACTCTTTGTGACCCCATGGACTGTAGCCCACCAGGCTCCTCAATCCATGGAATTTTCCAGGCAAGATTACTGGAGTGGGTTGCCATTTCCTTCTCCAGCGGATCTTCCCAACCCAGGGATTGAACCCGGGACTCCCGCACTGCAGTCAGATGCTTTACCGTCTGATATGCACTTAATAATGGTGAACAAATTTTATGTTGTGCATATTTTACCAGTTAAAAAAATAAATTGCCCATGATTCAGAGACCAAAAAAGAGTTAGTTGCAGTGTGGAATCTGAAATCATATCAATATTGATACTCGTCATGCTAAAATCCATTACTCTATCTTGTACTTTAAATGGCTCTTTGGGGACTTCCCCAGTGGTCCAGTGGTTAAGAATCTGCCTTGCAATGCGGGGGACTCGGATTCAACCTCTGGTTGGGGAACAGAGACCCCATGTGCCAAGGAGCAACTAAGCCCCTGTGCTGCAACTACCGAGCCCACGCACACGCACTCTGGAGCCCTCAGGCCACAACTAGAGGGCCCGCCTGCCCGCTGCGACAAAGAGCCAGGGCAGCCGAATAAACAAATATTTAAATGGCTCTTATACCCATGCATGACTTTGTAACATCATGCATTGGTAATCTGAAAAGTACTAGTTTACTGAATCAGGCAGACCTTCAAAAAGTTAATTATACAATATAAAAAGTTCATATTCGTTAATATCACTAGTAATCTCATCAGGAAAGTCATTAAGTCTGGAGAAACTGTCAAACTCATAGTGTAAGAAAAAAACGAGGAAAATGAGTAGTGGATACAGGTTTTCCAAAATTCTCATTTTTTTCCTGAGTACTCAAATTTTGTCATTGGCAACAATTACAGTCAAATGATATCCTTGCAAGCTTACTTCATTTATTTTAGAGAAAACATCTGCCAAACACTCAAGTCTGGATAATCATATTTGTCAGTCCTCTTTCTTCAAGTAACAGTAGTGTTCTGTGAAAAAAAGCAGCTATTTCAGCTCAAAACTCCCAACAATCACGTGGTGCTTCTCCCTGAAAAACAACTGTACTTCAGCACACAGAAGCACACTGTACGCAGCTCATATTCTGTCACACAGAATACTACAGAGATGAATACTCAAGGGTTGAGTTTAATAAAATGAATGATTTTTACTGCCTCACCAAGAGCATTCTTTCTGAAACTGGCTGGCTTTTCTTCCTTCCATCTTCCTCTTTCTTTTAGTGCATGACAGAGAACACATTAGCGCTGTCTGGTGCCACTGCATTGATTCATGCTAAGGTATCAGCAGAAAACTGCTGGTAAATAAAAACCCACCATTCTTTTGTACCATCAGTGCAAACGTTAACACAGTGAAAAAGTAAAATAACCTTAGTATTTTTAGGGAAGCATGTTTTATCTTTCAGGCCCCCTGAAGATGCCTTGGGCCCTGGAAGGCCACAGACCACACTTTATAGAGCTCAGCTTTTTTGCATGAACCACCGCTGTTCCTCCACCCCAGTAGCAGTGCCCACTGCCAGAGGAAGTGCTCCAAAAAGGGACCAATGCATTACGTTTCTCAGATTAACCTCTGATGGGGCTCTAGCAGCAAATATTCTTTAGCTATCTCTTGCCGTACTCTTTCTCTTGCAGTTCAGTTCAGTCGCTCAGTCATGACTGACTCTTTGTGACCCCATGGACTGCAGCATGCCAGGCTTTCCTGTCCACCACCAACAGCAACTTCTGGAGCTTACTCAAATTCATGTCCATCAAGTCAGTGATGCCATCCAATCATCTCATCCTCTGTTATCCCCTTCTCCTCCCGCCTTCAATCTTTCCCAGCATCAGAGTCTTTTCTAATGAGTCAGTTCTTCGCATCAGGTGGCCAAAGTATTGGTGTTTTAGTTTCAGCATCAGTTCTTCCAATAAACATTCAGGACTGATTTCCTTTAGGATAGACTGGTTGGATCTCTTTGCAGTCCAAGGGACTCTCAAGAGGCTTCTCCAACACCACAGTTCAAAAGCATCAATTCTTCGGCACTCAGCTTTCTTTACAGTCCAATTCTCACATCCATACATGACTACTGGAAAAACCACAGCTTTGACTAGACGGATCGTTGTTGGCAAAATAATGTCTCTGCTTCTTAATATGCTATCTAGGTTGGTCATAGCTTTCCTTGCAAGGAGCAAGGGTTTTAATTTCATGACTGCAGTCATTTACAGTGATTGCGGAACCCAAAAAAATAGTCTATCATTGTTTCCATTGTTTCTGTATCTATTTGTCGTGAAGTGATTGGACTGGATGCCATGATCTTAGTTTTCTGAATGTTGAGTTTTAAGCCAACTCTTGCAGTACTCTTTCTAAACATAGATTGGTTGTTCTCGTGATTCAAAACCTCTAAACAGTGTAAGATAAAGAGGGCATCTTAAATCAATGGGAAAGGCTGGATTATTAAATGGTAAATAGGACGCTTGGGTAAACATTTGGGAAAGTTTAAAAAAATTATCTTTCATATATATCAAAATAAGCCCAAATTGATTATTGCTCTAAATATTAAAAATTAAGTCATAAACTAAGAAAAAAGATAATATGTATCTGAGCACAGGATGCAAAATGTTTTTCTACCTAAATATACCCAAGTAGAATCCAATGGGAAGACCTAGCTTCAAAGGCCATAGCCAAAGTCCATTGAGAAGAGGGTGAGGAAATGGTAGGGGCAAAGAGGTACTTTACCTTCTGTTACCCATCCCAAGTCCCCCAGGACTAAAAGGATTGAGCTGAGGGGGGCACCTCAACCTGACCATTAGTTCTTTGATGTCACAGACCTTGGTCTGCAAACACTCTACTTTGTGGCCTTGGCTGGGTGCAGGCCATATTTCCTATTTGCTCTGCTGCTGGCTCTTAGCTCAAGTATGAAAGACAAAATTCTTCAAACAAAGAGTGGTTAGGGCTGCATAAAATATGAAATGTCAGATTGTAGGAAAATTGAATGCTGTTATGCTCTAAGTTGCTAACAGTGACTGGTTTTTATTAGACAGTGAGATGGTTTTTATTTTCTACACATTTTTAAGTTGGTTAATCCATCACGCATTTGTTGAGGCCCTAAAAGGGCAAAGCACTGTACTAGGTGCACAGTCCCTGTGCCTACAACAGCATCTGAAAGTGAAAGTGAAGTCGCTCCGTCGTGTCTGACTCTTTGCAACCCCATGGACTGTAGCCTGCCAGCCTCCTCTTTCCACGGGATTCTCCAGGCAAGAATACTGGAGAGGGTTGCCATTTCCTTCTCCAGGGGAAATTCCCGACCCAGGGATCGAACCCGGCTCTCCTGCATTGTAGGCAGATGCTTTACCGTCTGAGCCACAAGAGAAGCCCAAGGAAGCATAAGACATAGTAAAACTCAACATTCAAAAAACAAAGATGATGGCATCTGGTAACATCACTTCATGGCAAACAGAAGGGGAAAAAGAGGAAGCAATGACCGATTTTCTTTTCTTGGACTCCAAAATCACTACGGACAGTGACTGTGGTCATGAAATTAACATACTCACTCCTTGGAAGAAAAGCTGTGACAAATCTAGACAGTGTATTAAAAGCAGCTACATCATTTTGCTGACAAAGGTCTGTATAGTGAAAGCTATGGTTTTTCCAGTACTTATGTACAGATGTGAGAGTTAGACCATAAAGAAGACTGAGCACCGAAGAAATGATGCTTTTGAACTGTGGTGTTGGAGAAGACTGTTGAGAGTCCCTTGGGCTGCAAGGAAATCCAACCAGTCCATCCTAAAGGAGATCAACTCTGAATATTCATTGGAAGAACTGATGCTGAAGCTGAAGCTCCAATACTTTGGCTACCTGATATGAAGAGCCAACTCACTGGAAAATACCTTGATGCTGGGAAAGACTGACGGCAGGAGGAGAAGAGGGCGAGAGGCCAAGATGGTTGGATGGCATCACCAACTCAAAGTACATGAGTTTGAGCAAACTCTGGGAGATGGTGAAGGACAGGGAAGTGTTCATGGGGTCGCACAGTGTGGGACAGGACTTAGCAAATGAACTACAATAACAAAGAACATGGTCAGTCAGTCAGTTCAGTCACTCAGTCGTGTCCGACTCTTTGCGACCCCATGAGCTGCAGCACGCCAGGCCTCCCTGTCCAACACCAACTCCCGGAGCCCACTCAAACTCATGTCCATTGAGTCGGTGATGCCATCCACCCATCTCATCCTCTGTCATCCCCTCTCCTCCTGCCCTCAATCTTACCCAGCATCAGGGTCTTTACAGTCGAGTCAGCCCTTCCCATCAGGTGGCGAAAGTACTGGAGTTTCAGCTTCAACATCAGACCTTCCAATGAACACCCAGGACTGATCTTTAGGATGGACTGGTTGGATCTCCTGGCAGTCCAAGGGATCTCAAGAGTCTTCTCCAATACCACAGTTCAAAAGCATCAGATCAGAGGAGAAATAACTTAAGAAAGAATGAAGGGATAGAGCCAAAGCAAAAACAACACCTGGTTGTGGATGTGACTGGTGATAGAAGCAAGGTCCAATGCTGTAAAGAGCAATATTGCACAGGAACCTGGAATGTTAGGTCCATGAATCAAGGCAAATTGGAAGGGGTCAAATAGGAGATGGCGAGAGTGAAAATCGACATTCTAGGAATCAGCAAACTAAAATGGACTGGAATGGGTGATTTTAACTCAGATGACCATTTTATCTACTACTGTGGGCAGGAATCTTTTAGAAGAAATGGAGTAGCCATCATGGTCAACAAAAGAGTCCAAAATTTAGTATTTGGATGCAATCTCAAAAATGAAAGAATGATCTCTGTTCATTTCCAAGGCAGTTATTCAATATCACGGTGATCCAAGCCTATGCCCTGTTAGGTAGGTAGAACAGGGAAAAGGAGTTCAAAATGGCAGTGGCTACAAGACTAGGAAGGGAAAAGCCCACAAAAATGGAACAAAAGAAGGTCCAAGGAGGACCGGAGTGAGGACTTCAGGTAAAACAAACAACATTCCTGGCTGGCCCAATTTACATAGGACAGGCCCAGGGAGAGATAAACATATAAATAGAGGAGCCAAAGCTAGCTCTCTCTCTCTCTCTCTCTCTCTCTCTCTCTCTCTCTCCCCCTGCGCACTGGGGTGCTCTTCTCCTTATGTCTTTGGATTGACATGCCCTCATGCCTCAAAGATGGGTTTTCCTGCTATTTTCTAAATAAAATAGGGCTGTAACACTGAGCTGTAACACTGATTTGTCTAAGAGCTATAACATGGTCCATTCGAGACCTGAGAGCTATAACATGGTCTATCCAAGACCTGAGAGCTGTGACATGCCGAGGAGGCTTTAATGTCCATCACTCCAAATCTTTGTTGTGACGAGACAAAGAACCGAGGAATATACACTCGTGTGACAGCCCCAACCAGTAACGCTAAGAAGCTGAACGGTTCTATGAAGTCCTACAAGACCTTTTAGAACTAACACCCAAAAAAGATGTCCTTTTCATTATAGGGGACTGGAATGCAAAAGTAGGAAGTCAAGAAACACCTGGAGTAACAGGCAAACTTGGCCTTGGAATACAGAATGAAGCAGGACAAAGGCTAATAAGAGTTTTGCCAAGAGAATGCACTGGTCATAGCAAACACCCTCTTCCAACAACACAAGAGAAAACTCTACACATGGACATCATCAGATGGCCAACACCGAAATCAGATTGATTATATTCTTTGGAGCCAAAGATGGAGAAGCTCTATACAGTCAGCAAAAACAAGACCGGGAGCTGACTGTGGCTCACATCATGAACTCCTTATTGCCAAATTCAGACTTAAATTGAAGAAAGTGGGAAAACCCACTAAACCATTCAGGTATGACCTAAATCAAATCCCTTATGATTATACAGTGGAAGTGACAAATAGATTTAAGAGACTAGATCTGATAGACAGAGTGCCTGATGAACTATGGACAGAGGTTCATGACACTGTACAGGAGACAGGGATCCAGAATATCACCAGGAAAAAGAAATGCAAAAAAGCAAAATGGCTGTCTGAGGAGGCCTTACAAATAGCTGTGAAAAGAAGAGAAGCGAAAAGCAATGGAGAAAAGGAAAGATATACCCATTTGAATGCAGAATTCCAAAGAATAGCAAGGAGAGATAAGAAAGCCTTTCTCAGCAATCAATGCAAAGAAATAGAGGAAAACAACAGAATGGGAAACACTAGAGATCTCTTCAAGAAAATCAGAGATACCAAGGGAACATTTCATGCAAAGATGAGCACAATAAAGGATAGAAATAGTATGGACCTGACAGAAGCAGAAGATATTAAGAAGAGGTGGCAAGAATACACAGAAGAACTGTACAAAAAAGATCTTCACGACCCAGATAATCACGATGGTGTGATCACTCACCTAGAGCGAGACATCTTGGAATGTGAAGTCAAGTGGGCCTTAGAAAGCATACTATGAACAAAGCTAGTGGAGGTGATGGAATTCCAGTTGAGCTGTTTCAAATCCTGAAAAGATGATGCTGTGAAAGTGCTACACTCAATATGCCAGCAAATCTGGAAAACTCAGCAGTGGCCACAGGACTGGAAAAGGTCAGTTTTCATTCTAATCCCAAAGAAAGACAATGTCAAGGAATGCTCAAACTACCTCACAATTGCACTCATCTCACACGCTAGTCAAGTAATGCTCAAAATTCTCCAAGCACATGGTGGGGATGCAAAATATTACTAAGCTCGGGGTCTAGATGCCTGATAAAATGGAACACTCAAGGGTCTGCCTGAGGAGAAGCTCTGAAAAAGTTCTTAAAGGTCACATTTAACAGGGACCTTTTAGACAGCGTTCAGAAAAAATTCTCAGGAAAAGCAACTAAAGGGAGAATGATCAGGATTTGTGAAAGCGGAAGGGGTGAGTCCAACAGCTTTGGAGGCAGCTACACAATGGATTCAGAGTTCAACCCCAGGCAAACTGTTACCTCGAGCAAATTAACTTTCCTATGCGTCAGTTTCCTCTTTTCTCAGTTTCCATCACATCCTACTTGCGATGATTAAAAAACGAATGCCTGTTAAACACACAGATCAGTGGCTCTTAAGACTTTCTTTTCATTAATTGTTGCGATTATTTAACAAGGAAGGGGGTTTTTAGAGGGGAGGAGGGGCGCTGCGCTGAGAGGGCTGGTTCCCTGGTAACCGATTTAGTTAGAAGACTGGAAGATTCTGAAGCAGAAAGGTCGCATTCCCGGGGCAAGTAGGGGTAGAAGTGATGGTGGGAGCATTCCCACGGTGTATAAGCAGGATGAGGAAGGGCTGAGACGAGTGTGCACAAAGAACACACCGTCCAGAATACAAGTGAGAGGCTGGCGACCGTTTCGGATCACCGAAGAGCTCACGCAAAAGGACACAGCTTCTGGGCCCTACCCTGACCCGAACCCTCGAGCGCGGGGAGTGGCGGCAGACAGGCCCGGAGGGGCCCAGACGCCGGGAGGGACTTCACAGGGGGCTGATGGAGGGGGAGCCTGCGGCCTCTTTCCAGCCGCAGCTCCGACTGCGACCGTCATGTACTGCAAACTGCGGGCGGCGGGAAACGACCTCCCCGGTAGGACCGGCGCCAGGAAGCTGAGGAGGCCGGCCGGCGGCGCCACCCCGCGCCAGGTGCGGCCCGCGGCGTCTCGGGCGCGCACGCGTCAGCCGGCCGGAAGCGCCCCGCCCACCACGCGGGGCGGGGCGGAGCCCAGGCGCCTCTTCCGGCCTCTGGACCCTCCGCGGGGCTGCTCCCGGGCTGGCCGCGGACCGTCTGCCCGCGCGTCACGAACCGCAAACCGGGCGGAGGGGGGGTTCTGTCACAGGTTGTCACCAAACAGCAACGTTTTCCCGGAACTTGCTTGGGATTCCGTTTCAAATCTGTAGTAGATTGTCGCCAGATGGCAAAGTTTTCGGTAGATTTATTTGCCCAGATACAGTACTTGTATAATATGGAGACGAGACCTGGGTTCGATCCCTGGGTCGGGAAGATACCCTGGAGAAGGAAATGGCAACCCACTCCAGTATTCTTGCTTGGAGAATCTCATGGACTGAGGAGCCTGGTGGGCTGCAGTCCATGGGGTCACAAAGAGTCGGACACGACTGAGTGACTTTACTTACTTTACCATGGAGAACGGTGGGGTTATTTCTCCGGGAATTCAAGGCTTCCCTTGTTATTCTGGTTAGTCTTAGTCTGTTAGTCTTAAGTTTTGAAGAACTGATGTTTAAAGTCATCAAGATGTGGTGACTTTTTAAGGGATAAGTTTTTTTTTCCCCCCTAGGAAAGTACCCATTTCATCTACATTTTCAAACAATATAAAATTGTCTATGGTATTAAAATTTTTTGATCTCATATTCTTAATTCATTCTTACATATTTTATTGAAGTCTTTTTTTTATCAGATTTATTGAATCAACTTTTATTTTATTGATAACCTCTATCATAGAATATTTTCCTCTTTCATTAATGGGCTTTCCTTAAGCCTTCCATCTTATTTCTTTGGTTTATTTTGTTCTTTGTAGAAAGGTCATGTCTTTATAATGTTTAATATGAAACGTTACAAACATGTAAAGTTACAGGGAATACTATAATGAACACTTATATACCAGCCACCTAACTATTGCATTTTAGCACTTTCCCATATTTGCTTCAGATTTTATATTACATGTTAAGTTAGAGCTTCCTGGGAACCTTTCTGCAATCTCATCCCTCCTTCTCCCTTTCTTCCTCTCCAAAGGATGTTGTATCTGTCATTCCCAAGAAAGCTTACATTCATATATATATATATACAAAACATATAGTATTATTTCATGTTTTTTAAACCTAACATAAATGATACCATTGTGTAAATTTTGTTATATTTGTGAAAGTTATTCATGTTGATTCATGTGTTTCTAGTTTTTTTTTTTTTTATCTTAAGTGCTGAACATGTAGGACTATTAAGCAATTTATCCATTCTCCTGTTGCTAGTAATTTAATGATTCCTGATTTATGCCATTATGGTATGAATTAATGGCTATACTTGTACACATCTTACCGGGCACATGGCAAGAATTTTTTGGTACATGTTTAGAAATGAAATTGTACAATTCAACTTTCTTTGAAATTGCCATATCGTTCTCCAGCGCTAGCACGAGTTTACCCTTTCACCAGCCATGTGATGCTCCACGCCCATGCCATCTCTTGTTTGCTGGGAGCTTTTCCTCCCCCTTGTTCTTTGCTATTTTAGACAATCCTGGCGGAAACTCTTGTATGTAGCTTCTGGGCTTGTGCGAGAGCATCTCTGAATATATACCTAGTCGTTCTGCTTTGTTTTAGATGAATATTTAAAAGCATATACCTGTGTCCCCCATGTTTGAGATATTTCCTCTTTTAATAGTAAAAGTTCACTCGTTCTTATTTATGTGTTTGGGTTTAATTCTAACTTGTTTTTTCTATGTATCATACTTCCTGTTGTGTTCATCTCTTTTCTGTGTTTGATGTTTCTTTTTCCAGTTTTTTTTTCTTTAATGGTTTGGAAGTTATACATTCAGTCTTTATCCCAGTGGTTATTCTTATTATATTTTAACTCATTTAATTTTATATATTTTTAGAAGCATGTAGAGTTAATCAGTACCCATATGAGGCAGCCTTGCATAGTAAGAATGGAGCCTCTGAAGTCAGACTGCCTGGATT
The DNA here is from genome assembly GCA_006408695.1 of Aepyceros melampus. Classification (NCBI taxonomy): domain Eukaryota; kingdom Metazoa; phylum Chordata; class Mammalia; order Artiodactyla; family Bovidae; genus Aepyceros; species Aepyceros melampus. The sequence continues at coordinate 92,400 of SJXQ01006031.1, forward strand.
CAGATCCTGGCTTTACCATTTGTTAGCTGTGTAAACTAGAGTTTATTACATAACTTCTCTGTGCCCATTGCCTCATCTGTAAGCAAGGATAAAATTGCATATACCCCATAAAATTGCTGAGAGGATTTGCACGTTAATATATATTGGGTGTGTAAAATTCTTAGGATAGTACTTAGTACATAGCACATAGCTCTCTCTAATCAGCAGTTTTTTTCAACTATGAAATGGGCATTATACCTGCCTAACAGATTCGTTACAGAGATTCTGTGCATTAGTGTTTATCTGCAGTTCTGTGTAATACACTGAGCACTTTTCATTCACTTGAAATAGACATGGTGTTTGCCTTCAAGGAGTTTGTGATCTAGTAAGGGCACAGACTTGTGAAAAGAACTGTGGTATGGTGTAACCTTAATACTTTCCCTGTGACCTCTGTGTCCCCTTCTTATCTGTGCTCTACACAGAGCAGTTTTTTAGAACACGTCAACCATATCATGCTTTCCCCAGCCCAAATCAGGTCAACTTTCACTGCACTTGACATAAACCGCAACCTCTCACCATGACTTCAGCACTAGATTCTGGCCCCTGCCTCCTCTTCTAACCTCGCCAGATGTCCCCTTTCCCTCTTCTAATGGGCTCCCACCACACTGGCCCCGTCTCAGCTCCTTAAAGCAACTCTTTACTTATTCCTTGGTGCCCTCTGCCCCGAATTCTCATCCTATCTGCTCCCCCCAGGGCTCACTCCTCTTTCAGGTCTCAGCTTGATTCAGTCAGGGTTAGTTAAAAACCACAGGGTCCACTCTGAACGTGACAGGGCCTTCCTTAACATTATGTTGCCCACAGAAGCTCCAGGAGACCACAGAGGCCGGCTGCGAGTACAGCACAGCCAGATATGACGCCAAGACACACAAGAGGCAATAGCGAAAATCCACCACAGTGACCACCGTCACTTGACAGCAACACCGCAGCTTCTAGAAACACAACCTACAGAAGTAAGGACGGGCTTCCAGAAACTCTGCCTCTAGTCCACTCAACCACTGGGAAGTCAGGGTCTGGCACGTTTCTTCTTCATCTTGCAAACCTTCTTAAAAAAAGAAGTTGAGTCCTTCCGACTTCATCTTTCAAGTTGTTTTGCCTCACTGCCTGATGGTTGGGACCTGGGCCGCATTCCTGTGCTGCAAAGGAGGTCAAGGAGGCAAGCTTCCTCACAGGAAATTGCTCAGATTTTTTAAGGGTGTTCCAAAGTGCTGAGCAGCCAGGAAACGTCACCTGAGCACTGACTATCATGTTACCTTCCCCGACAACCCAGAGTGTGTACATGTTCTCCCCATCCAGCGCCATTATTCCTTCCCTGTAGCCTGTCATTTTCTCGAAGGCATTTATCACAGCTTGTATTGTTCTGTACTTATCCTGGAGCCAGAGTCTAAGGTCTAAGGAGTTGTAGTCAAGCAAGTGTGACTCAAACAGCCAAAATAACTTAAACATGTATTTCAGTCTTTTTTAGAAGTTGAATTTTATTGGAGTATAGTTGCTTTACAATGTGGTGTTAGTGTCTGCTTTATAGTAAAGTGACTCCATTATGTGTGTACACAAGTTTCCTTCCTATTTAGGTCACCACAGGGCACTGAGTAGGGTTCCCTGTGCTCTACAGTAGGTTCTCATTGTGCTGTGCTTAGTTGCTCAGTCGTGTCTGACTCTTTGTGACCCTGTGGACTGTAGCCCGCCAGGCTCCTCTGTCTATGGGGATTCTCCAGGCAAGAATACTTGGAGTGGGATGCCATGCCCTCCTCCAGGGGATTTTCCCAACCCAAGGATTGAACCCAGGCCTCTTGCAGGCGGATTCTTTACCCTCTGACCCACCAGGGAAGCATGGTTCCATCAGTTGTTTTATACATAGTAGTGTATATGTGTCAATCCCAATTTCCCAATTTGTCCCATCCCTCCTGTCCCCCTTTGTAACTATGTTTGTTCTCTACATCTGTGACTCTATTTCTGCTTTTCAAACAAATTCATCAGTACCATTTTTCTAGATTCCACATATAAGCAATATTAAACAATACTTGTTTTTCTCTTTCTGACTTACTTTACTCTGCATAACAATATCTAGGTCCATCCACATGTCTGCAAATGGCACCATTTCATTCCTTTTTATGGCTAAGTAATATTCCATTGCATATATACAACATCTTCTTTATCCATTCCTCTGCTGATGGACATTTAGGTTGCTTCCATGTCCTTGCTATTGTAAATAGTGCTGTGATGAACACCGGGGTGCATGCAAGCTTTTGAATTATGGTTTTCTCCAGATACATGCCTAGAAATGGGATTGCTGAGTCATATGGTAGTTCTATTTTTGTTTTTTTCAAGAATCTCCATACTGTTCTCCATAGTGGTTGTAACCAATTTATATTCCAGCCAGCAGTGCAAGAGTGTTCCCTTTTCTCCACATCCTCTCCAGCATTTATTGTTTGTAGCTTTTTTGATGATGGCCATTTTGACTGGTATGAGGTGATACATCACTGTAGTTTTGATTTGCATTTCTCTAATAATTAGTGATGTTGAACATCTTTCCATGTGTTTGTTGGCCATCTGTATGTCTTCTTTGGTCAAATGTCTATTTAGGTTTGTATCCATTTTTCGATTGGGTTGTTTGTTGTCTTGATATCAAGCTGCATGAGCTGTTTGTGTTTTGGAGATTAATCACTTGTCAGTTGCTTCCTTTGCAAATATTTTCTCCCATTCTGAGGTTTATGGTTTCCTTTGCTGTGTGAAAGCTTTTAATTAAGTTCGATTTGTTAATTTTTGTTTTTATTTTTCATTATTGTAGAAGGTGGAATGGAAAAGGTCTGCTATGATTTATGTCAAAGAGTGTTCTGCCTATATTTTCCTCTGGGAGTTTTAGTATCCAGCCTTACATTTTGGCCTTTAATCCATTTTGATAAACATGTATTCTTGTCTTTTACATACATCTCTTGGATGAATAAAAGCATCAGTTCCCACTGAGCTGTTCTTTCCTTTAATTCTCCCCAGTCCCACTTAAGTGGCCTGCTTTGGCTTTTCTTTATAAATGTCACCCTGGGCTCTCCCTTCAAGTGTTTTCTGCCTATTCTCTTATTTAGCATCATAAATATTCAGAATGGTCTGAGAGAGACATGTCTCTGGCAGTGAGTGGAGGCGGGGGAAGGTAGGAGGCGAGGTCTATCGGGACAACTGGGAACATGCACACAGTGGGCATGTTGGTTCACTGCTCTGATGACCTCCAGATTATGTTTTAGGAGGACAAGGACGCCATCTGTTTTATTTGCAGCTAAAGTAAAATCTGACAAAAATATAGTCAGTTAACATTTGTTTTCTGGGAAAAAAGTACAGGAAGTGAGTTATAGACGAGGTATACAGCTCAGAGCAAGGGCTCCTGGCCTAGTGGAGGGTAGGGGTTGAGTACAAGGAAGTAAGGGCTAGTTTGAGAAGGCATCTTGGAGAGGTGAGACCAAAGCAGAATCTTAAAAAGCAAGAATCTACCAGGCAATGGAGGAGGAGAGGATGGAGAAGAGTATTCCAGATGGAAATGAGCACAAGCACAGACAAGGGTCAAAGTGGCTTAGTATGCTGTTGCTAAATGCCAAGCAGAACAGTCAGGAGGTGAGGCTGGAGAGGCTGAAGCAGGTATGAAGGTCCTTGCCTGCCAGGCCAGGGAGGCTGGAGTGTTGTCCTGTACCCACAGGACAGGAGCCACAGTGGGTGGGTGAGGTGGGGAGCCACCCTTGAATTTTCATTTTAGAGATTATTGGGTGTCAATGTGAGGCTGGATCTGAAAGAGGCAAAAGAAAATATAATGAGAACAGTTGTGAAGCAATAACTGTAGGCCATCAAACAGGGCAGCAGTAGACAGGAGGGATACGGAATAGTAGAAATAGTTTTAAACATTATTTGGAGGTTCAGTTGGCACACTGGCTGGGCGACTGGATGGGGAAAGTGAGGGGGAATGCACAGGGTCCAAGCTCTGGCATGGATGCTTATGCCACTCCCCAAGGGAGAACACACACAGGGCGTCATGGGCTGGTGGTGGTGGAAAGTGCGGAGACCTCCCGTTCAGTTTTGGTGAAGTGTACTTGAAGGTACCTGCGGGACTTCTGTGCTTAGATATTCAGCAGATACTTGGACAGAGGAGTTTTCAGGGAGATGAGTTCAAGGATGCTGTGGAGTGCCCTGGAAGCGACTGCTGTTCTCAGCGGGGATTTGGCCCTGTTGACATTCAGTTCTCTTCCCATCTCCCTTGGTATCTAACCTCTGATCTCTGATCTCTTCTCCAAGTGCTTAGTAGGATGCTCTTCCTCCTCCCTAAAATGTGATGTTCCCAGGGAATTTCACCACCCAAGTCCTCTCTTGTGCATCCATCAAAGCTTTCTCTGCAGCCCAGAATTATTATGTAAGGTGAAGGCCCATGTCTGCAACAACTTTCAAGAGAAAAGAGGTTGTTGCAGCGTAGACTGATTGTCCAAGGGCCTCCACAAAGGGTTCGTGGCACTCTGTCCCATTTGTGCGTGTTCAAGATAGGTGCTGGGAATGGAGCCTGTGACTATTTCTTGTTTCTCTGAAATCATCACGTTTAGAGACCAAGCATCAGAATTCAGATCTGTCGAGGTGTATGAGTGTGTCCTCCTCCTCCATACCCTCCTTGAATCCTGCACGCACCTTTCTCAAGGTTGTTAACTCCCCGTTTATGCCTGATGTGTCGTTTTCATCAGGAACTGAATCAGGCCAAAGTGGAATAAAAATTTAAACCTTACAGGTACAGAATAAAAAATAACTGTTCGGGTCATAAAAATGGAAAAAAAATTTCTGTGGATCGATTTCCTTGCAACAAAATTCATAACTCTTATTTTGTGAGAAAGATGTGCTTTTTATTATAGAATGCCTTGTTCTGTGTTCACTGTTTCAATGAGAAGGGACACTGAGCTTATAAGTAAACCATGCCATAAGTTATACTTTTTATGTAGAGAAGTTGGTTAAAACACAAAATCAGTGTTTTGATAAATTCACGTTGAAATGTTTTTGACATCAAAGGCTTAAAACTAGTCACAAAAGTGTGCTCTCCCGTTCCTCAGAACACAAGGATGGCTTTGGACCAGATGAGAAACACTGCAGGCCGGCACACAGAACCACCGCATCCAGCTGCGTGCTCTAGAGAAAGACTTGCTGACTTTGCCCGAGCGGATGGGCTGACCGCCAGCTGCACCCGAGTTTACCAGCACCTGCAGGGTGGTTCTCTCACAGATTTCTTCTGTGAACTCAGATCTTTGAATTTAACCTTTTGGGAAGATTTGTGTAGTATGAGTCTTTGGTATCTTGAAAATTTCACAGGGAGAAAGGAAGAAAGTTCCAACTATTCCAGAAGCCGTAGTATCAATCATGTTGCTTCTGTGAGGTCAATCAATCAAGATTTGTAAGGTATGTGGTCATCACTTGAGCATGTGCTTGCCCGTACACGCTCAAGGGAGCCAGCCTAGTGTGGCTAGTGCTCAATGGCATGACAAGAGTGAAGGCCCAAGAGAACTGGGTAGTTTTGGGTTAAGCTCAGGCTTATCAAGAGTCTAGGTGTCGCTGGTTGCTCAGGTGGTAAAGAGTCTGCCTGCAGTGCGGGACACCCAGGTTTGATCCCTGGTTCAGGAAGATCCCCTGAAGAAAGGAATGGCAACCCACTCCAGTATTCTTGCCGAGAAAGTCCCATGGATGGGAGTCTGGCAGGCTATGGTCCATGTGGTTGCAAAGGTCAGACATGACTGAGTGACTTCACTTCAGGCTTATCAAGAGTCAGGGCTTCCCTGGTGGCTTGGTTGCTAAAGAATCCACCTGCCAATGCAGGAGACGCTGGTTTGATCCCTGGGTCAGGACGATCCCCTGAAGAAAGAAATGGCAAGCCACTCCAGTATTCTTGCCTGGGAAATCCCATGGACAGAGGAGCCTGCAGACTCCGGTCCATGGGGTTGCAAGAATCGGACACAACTAAACTACTACCACCATGTCAAGAGTCAGGAGACTTTGTATAGACTTGTATTTACACTCTCAGACCCATACAGATAGATACAGAAGAACATGTTCTTTCTGTTCTTCACAAAGTACTCAGGACTTTGACAAGAAACATCATAAGTTTACATAAATGCCAATTTTCAAACCAATTTATGAAACCTATTCAAAATTCTACTCAAAAAGAAAAAGAGACACTCTTCTTAGCCATCAGTTTCAGATGGCAGTTCTGATTTCCAGAGGAAATTGTAATGGTGTTCTCCTTAGGTTTTAATTCCTCTTATCCATATATGACATTTTCTCCATCATATACTAAATTCTGCCCATCCTAATATTAATTTACTATAATTCCCAAAATACCTCTAAACTATGTTTAAACATGTATGTAAATATTAAGTTGAATCTTATTAAATTGCTAATATTTGATCATTTTGTTTGTAAATAGTTTTTTCATGTGGTTTGACCTAATATGAACTTTAGCTGGATGGCTGTATCTCCTTATACATATATATTATGCAGTGTTTTCTGCTTTACTTCAGCAGGAAGAATGAAAATACTTACTCTGTTCACAAGTTCTTATGCAGCCTTGCAAAACTGTGCTTGCTGACTACTGGTAAATTTTATGAAAATATTAAAAATGTAGTAGCTTCCACAATACAGTATTTAACCCAAAAAAGTTGGATCCAAACTGGGTGTACTGACTTTGAAGTACTCTACCCATCTACTTGGGCTTCCCTGGAGGCACAGGTAAAACAAATCTGCCTGCCAAGGAGACAAAGGTTCAATCTCTGGGTTGGGAAGATCCCCTTGAGGAGGAAATAGCAACCCACTCCAGTATTCTTGCCTGGAGAATTCCACAAACAGAGGAGCCCAGTGGGCTGTCGTCCACAGGGTCACAAAAAGTTGGACATGACATAGTGACTAAATAACAACCACACATCTACGTAACTGAAATAGCCTACCTAAAAGATAGCTTTTGCAGGCTTAAGGTCAGTTCTAGAATCCACAGGCCAAATATAAAAATACCAAAGAATTTTCAACTGGAAGTTCTATTAATACATCTGTGTCCTCAAAGACATTTAATATTATAGAAGACTGAGACCCTGAGACCCCACACTAAGCACCAGTTAAAGAGGTATGCTTCAGTCCTTACGTTTAAGGAAGTTACATCTTTCAAGAGATATAAAAATATAAATAATGAGAAGATAGTCTGAGTATTGTAAGTTTCAAACTGGGACAATAAAATGTAAAAAGAAGACAGCACTTGAGAAGCCTTAAAATGACCTCACACGTTAAGGACAAAAAGCTAAGTACAAACGTGCACTGAGCCCAGATTCAGTCACTACATTAACCACAGGTTCTGGATTCACGGAGTCCTTTTATCCCCCGGAAGCAATGATTAGAGATCCTCCAGGTCCGTTAAGTCCACAGCCACTTTCAAGAAGAGGGTGTCATCCTTAATGTAGTAGTTCTTGGCATTCTCCAGAGTGGAATGAGCCACAAAGCGAGGACAGCCGGAGGCGATGTTCATCTCCCCGTCGGGTCTCTTAAAGCTGCTGCTATTGGGGTCCGCCTTGAAGGTCTCCATAATGTGGTTCTTTTTGCCACTCTGGTCCAGAAGCATCAGGGTCACCCTCTGCCTGAATGGCCACTGCAACAGTGAGTCAAACTCCCCTCGCATCACCACAAAGTACAGCGACAGGTGCGTCCCCTTCCCAGACCCGTCCCCGTTCAGGTAGGCCCTAGCGCAGAGGCGGTAGCCACACCGGCTGGTGTAGAAGGGTTGGCTGAAGATGGAGACTGTGTGTCCGTCCAGCGCCTCCTTCTTCTTCAGCTTGTAGTCTGTCACCTTCCAGATGAGCTTTCCATTATAGCAGGCACTTTCTAGCAGTTTAAACCGCTCTTCGTTTTTATTCAGCTGTGCTTTATGAATATTAATGTGGGCATCATGTTTGTTAGTCTCCCCTTCCAAAACAACTGCAAAAAACAAAGATTCTGAAGGCCTTAAAGCTGTCTTTCAAATATGCCCAAAGTGAAATTTGGTTATCCAAAGAGAATCAATAGAATTCTGACATTCCCAAGACGAACTGAATTCAATGTCCACCAATGTGACATCCATATTAATAATACCGACTCTGTGATTCTCATGTCTTGAAAAGACTGGCCCCAAGAAAACCCCAATGCGTCCTCTTGAACTGAAGCTCCCTGAAGTGTAGAGAAGACCCACTCATCATGCGTCTAGCAGACTTTGGTATGGTAAGCCCGACTACATTCTAACTGGGATGCTTTTAAACAGCCAAACGTGTCTCTGCTTTTCTATACTTGAAACAATGTTCCCCACCACATCTTTCCCCTAGCCTTCTCATTGTCTGCTCTCCTTAACAAACCATCATTCCCTATTCTTGGAATTTCCTGGCCCATTTCCACCCTGTCCTTGTTCCAGTTCCCATTCAGGGCCCTTTATCATTTTTGTCTGAGTGGCCAGAACCGCATGTTGTTCTGTTTCACAAATACCAGACTCAGCACTGTTAACCCTGGATGGCTGTGCCTCTCCATTGGCCCGTTCGCTTGTTTTTGTGAACACATGCAGAAGTCATGAAGCACCAGAAGAGAAGCAGAAAACATCAGACATACCTAGTCTTTGGTCATTGGTTTCCAGCAGGGTGATTTTCTGTTTCACTGTATCAATTGCTTCCACCAAAGGCCTCAGATCAAATTTATTCTGTTGCTGGTTAGCCATTTGTAGTAACTGACGAACCTGAACTTCTAGCCAAGCGGACTTGTCAATGTGACTGGCAAGAACCTTTCAGTACAAAATGGATCATCATGTCAAAAAAATGTGAATGATTCTTTGAGATCACATTTTTCAATGCAAACATTTCACCTTGAATTAACCAATTAATGCAGTGAAAAAATGCACAGTTCAGAAGACAGAGGATAGGATGTCAGAGAGATGAATCACCTAATACCTTCCTCCCCACTCCGCAGTATCTCGGCTCCTGTTTCAATCTTTGAACTGTTCTTCACCTGAGTCTTACTGCTCCCTTGGATTTTCTCCTCTTGGTTCTTTAACCTATCTTTATACTTAGTTCTCCCTGTCTTTCCTCTTGCCTTATCACTTCCTTCTCCGTCACAATGCTTCTGATTCACTCCCGCTCTGCAAGAGGGCAGAGGATGTGCTGGAAGGAGGCCCATCTGTTCTGGTCTGAGCATGTCAGGTGGCACTCAGTGCCCCCAAGATAAAGCCTGAACATTTGGTTGCTCTCTTTAGATGGAAGGGATTAAATAAAACTATATTTCTCCTGCCCTCAGTGCCTTCACTCTTGACTGGTTTTTGTGCTAGAAAAAGGTCAGAATTAAGATAATAACAATTGATGGATTTCCTTTTTGCTATACACAAACACTCACACACATCCATACAGTATGCGGACAAAGTATGGAAATGATATGGCCTACGTTTTCTAGTATAATCCTCAAAAAGATTGCCCATATCACACTATGAAATATTTTGCACTATAAATTATATAATCACAATAAAGACGTTATTCTTTAGAAATCTGTTTATGGTTATTTAACATTCATGATTGACAAAGTAATTTTTGCTCTATTGTAGTGATGTGTAAAGCATTTTCTTCCCAAAGGAATTAATAGTTTCACTTTGTTGGCTGCAAAATGCAGAACTACAGATGCGCTCAATAACTGTGAAGTCGAGTGACTAATATTGGGTCAATAATGACAACCCTCATTGCCATAAATTGTGTAAAAGTACTGTACCTGTGCAAATGTGTACTGACATGGCCAAGTGGACTGGGTTATGTAAAAGATCTCTATTCTTAGGAAATACATTGTGAAGTATGTAGGGGTAAAGGGCTATAATAGACGGCTTACTCTTAAAGGGTTCAGAAAGAACACCCACAGAGAGAGAGAGAGACAGGGACAGGACGGGGGCTAAGGACAGGGCTGGGATGAGGCCAGGAGATGGGAATGAAGGAAGCAACTGGGACAGAACAATCGAGTGTGTCTGGGTGAGAACACACAGGTGTTCCTTGGACTCTCTTAGCTCTGCACATTTGAAATCATCTCCAGGCTGGTTTCGAGGAAGTGGGGTAAGGGGAGACCTCCAGCCTGGGATACTCAAGAACTTCCAAGGATTCCTTCCTTCGCAGCACCTAGGGAGTCCGGAGAGACTCTTCAAAGCTCAAGTCTGGAGCTCCTCTGACAAGAGATGGCCATCCCGAGTGTCTTAGCACAGTAAAGAGGGATGCAAAGCCACCCCTGACAGGACGAATCCTAGGATTGCCTACTGGGGAAGTGTAACAAAGGGCTGAAGTAATCCTGAATCCAGGCCCAATTCCATGTGACTCAAGAGGTCATTTCAATGGAATCATGTAATATGTAATGATTTGGGATTGGCTTTTCTCACTCAGCACAATTCTCTGGAGATTTATCCAGGTCCTTGTGTTATTTACTGGGATCCTGTCATATGAGCCTGTCACATGATCCTGCTATATGGGAACCTGCTATATAGGTTTTGTACTCAAGTACTTTGTATGCCCTACCTCATTTCAATGTCACAGTAAGCCTGTAAGATCAGTGTTATGAGTATGACAGTGATTTTTAAATAATTTTTTAATAGAGAGGACAAAAGAAATGGAGTTTTTCCTCTGGCATCATTGTTCATCAATCAGTCTTTAATATGGACAGCTGGGATGCATAAAAAACCATCTGACACATATTGAACAGGCTGTAATACTGCTGCAGGAATTCTGATTGATCCCATTTCATGTGATTACCCTTTAAAAAAACAAGAAATAAAATGTATGATGAATTAAAAAAAAAAAAAAAAAGAAATCATCTCCATTTAAAAAGTTAGTTTTTCCATTTTAAAAGTTAGTTAAAAAGCTAACTGGCTGTGAGGTTAAATCTTGGTTATGAATAGAAAGGCCATTTCTCACCTGTGTATTTGGGAGGAAGCTTCCATTTTTGCCAAACGACTGCGCAAATTGCTTGAACTCCTTTTCGAATTTCTTTACTGTTTCTGCTAGCTGCTGATTTTGCTTTCTTTTTGTTCTAGGCTCTTATATAAGTCAGAAATCTAATAACAGGAATATGAATGAAGCCATTTAAATGCATGCAGACAAGTTAAAATAATTTGAATAAAGTTTTAGAAAAATACTACAGGTAAGAAAGTATTTTAAGGAAATATATATACACATATTTACAGAAAATATTTACAGGTAGATTACTATATAATTCTAAGAAAATGTTTGAAGGTACTTCAAAAAAAGAGAGAGAGATCCACAGATTTCTCACCAGGCTTTGCTGTGTGTAACCCACTTTGAGGGATCATCTCAAGCTAGTGACATCACTTGACTAAATTTGCTGAACTGGTTCTTGTCTTTCATTTAGTACGCACTTACTAAACAACCAGGACTTCCCTGTAGCTCAAATGGTAAAGAATTTGCCTGCAATGCAGGAGACCTGGGTTCAATCCCAGGTTGGGGAGATCCTCCGGAGAAGGGAATGGCAACCCACTCCAGTATTCTTGCCTGGAGAATCCCACGGACAGGGGAGCCTAGTGAGCTACAGTCCATGGGGTTGCAAAGAGTCGGACATGACTGAGCAACTAACTATTACTACTAAACAACCACAGAGTTCGGACACCACACCTCATTAGATGCTGTATGCATGGTGTCAACAGTAATAGCTGCAATTTCCTATCCAATTATTATATTCATTAGCTCTTTTAATCCTCAAAGAACCCCATGAGTTGGATACAATGGTCAGCCTCATTTTATAGATAAGGAAACAGAGGCAGAGAGTTTAACCTGCCTAGAATACTGCTGGCAAGTGGTAGGCAAAACACACCACCTCTAACGTCTGAGTGATCCTAGACAACCTTCTCTTACCCCTTCATCCATTCAATCAGCAATACCTGCCAACTTTAACTCCTGACACAAAATAAAACAACTCTTACAACCACTTCTCACTGTATCTTGTTTCAGCCTGGACTGTTTCTCACCTTGGCTGCTATGATAGCTTCTTAGCCAGTCATACACTGTCCCTCACACAACACATCTGACCCTCACTATATAATTTGACCCTAACTAGAACCCCATTTTACAAATAAGGACATTGTGGAAGAGAGAAGTTAAGTACATTGCCCAAACTCATATGTGCTGAAGCAGGTCTCAAACCCAGGCATTCTGGCTCCAGGGCCCTCACTCAACAATTGCCAGGCTCTTCTGCTACACCGTCTAGTCTGCAGCATCTTTCTGCCTGCTTCTCTGTCTTCGTTCTCTTCTTTCCTTCTATCCATCTTCCATGCTACCACAGCTGTCTTATTCTTAACCAAACAATTAACTGGCCAAGTATCTTCCTATTTAAAAATACCTGTTAACTCCTTATACCAGTAAACATTAGTTCCAACTCTGGCCCTTAAATCCTTTCTGAAATAGGGCAGAATATGAATAAATTTTTAAAATCATTGAATGTATAGTTTTCGAAACTTCTTGGCTTACATGGAAGGCCATTTCAGCCTGGACTCAGCACACCCAGCCCCCAGCCTTTCCCTCTCTTACACTCTGGTGTCTCTCCACCCACTGAACCCCATTTCCTTGAACCATCATGTCTCTCTGCCTTCACAGAAACTTTCCCCTTCTGGACCATCCTCTTTTCACAACATTTTAACTGATAGAACTTCTCTTTCTTCAAGTCAGTACAGCTCGGATGTGTTACCTTGAAAAGTCTTCCACACTCCCACAGGGCGACCTGCTACAGCCTCTGTACCCCAACACAGGGCACCCCCATTGCCTGTGCTATGGTGACAGCACCTTATACATTTACATTTTGGTGAGATCTTCAAGGGTAGGTGCTGGGTCTCCCCTGACAGAGTGTCCGCAGCAACCAGCCTTGTACCCGACACGTGGTGTGTGTTTGTTGAATAACGGATAGGTGAAGGAGGCAACTGTTACAGAAAAAACTTAGGAATGGCTCGAGGCAGCGTGCCTTCTACCAAAGTTATAGTTTAATCAGGATTTCTATTTTTCTCCACCTTCTGACCCTGAAACTCATATACCTACTTTAATATGGACCAGACAACATAAAATAATCTGTAGCAGTAAAATTCAGCGCCCTCTATGCAGATGGATGGTCTCCTTCCCTACCAGGGTTTTAAAAGTCTGATCCTCTGTGATGCCCTAAGATGATGAACTGTTGGAATAATTACTCAATAGAATCGGCATTGAATACAGTCCACTATGAATATACCAGGGACTATGCTGGTATTTGCATACATAATTTCACTTAATAATCACAATTCAGTGAAATAAATATGTACATATGCATTGATTAGGTTGCAAAGTTAGTAAGTTAAGACTTATTACAAAATGTATAATACCCACAGTGCCCAGAACAGATAGTCAAACGTTGTTTCAGGGTAACACTGAATTTATTTAAAAATGCCAAACACCTACTAGGTTCCTACTAGGGAATAACCAAGAGGTGTGTGGGTAGGCTGCAGAGAGGCAGTGTGGAGTACCCTGGGGAACACTGGACTGACAGGGGACATGGGTCTGAGATTGAATTCTGCCCCTTAAAGTCATAAACACATCAAAATTTATTTGAATTTAGTTATTTCATCTGTTGGTTGAGGGAGCTGGACCCAAAGATCTCAAAGGCACTTTCCAGTTTGATGTGCTCTAATCCTAGGAGTCTGTCTGGTCACTTAGTAGAAAAAACATCTACCTCCAGTAGACTTCCACTTAAAACAGAGGAGACTATAAAAATGCCAACAAGTACAAATCCCAGCAATTCTGACGCCTCCCTTTATAGTTGAACCCTTGATTACCTGCTCCTCTAATTGGAAGTTCTTTTCTAAAACCAGAAGCATGTGGTCCCGTAAGGCCAAACGCTCATGTTCCTGCAGGTTCCCTCGTTTATCCTTTAAGACAAAGAGAAACATGAGTCAGGTTGTTGAAAGGCTTCCAACATGAGGGTGGTGGCAGGACATTCTGCTAAAGCAGAACTTCAACAACTTTGCTGACTTGTCTCAAGGTGGGTTTCAGGGAAAAGGATCCCTCCCAGGGCCCTTTTACATCTTTACGATTCTTTGGTACCAGAAGACAGAGAGTCAGGCCTCTGTCTGTCAAAATTCTCAGAGCTGCTTTTCTTCCTTGCCCTGTGCTATGTTCAGACATTCAGTTGTGTCTGACTCTTTGTGACTCCATGGACTATAGCCCGCCTGGCTCCTCTGTCCATGGGATTCTCCAGGCAAGAACACTGGAGTGGGTTGCCATTTCTTCCTCCAGGGATCTTCCCAACCTAGGAATTGAACCCAAGTCCTTGTATCTTCTGCACTGGCAGGAAGATTCATTAAAGCTAGTGCCACCTGGGAAGCCTTTCCTTGCACTAGGAGCATACGATTGAGGGTTAAGTGTAGTTATCATCACCTCTCAACTATTCCCATATAAAACCTATCTCCTTGGTGGCAGGTTACCTCCTCATCAGCCCACCAAACCACTTTTTATCACTGTCTTGCTATTATGGGCAGAAGGTGAACCAAACTGTAGTTTCAGCCCATTCAAATTTTTTGCCCTCAAAATAAAATTATATGTTTGCAAGAACAAACGGTTACTTTTTCCCTGATTCTTAAAATTTTATTGCAGGTTGCTTCTATTATTAATAAAAGCAAATGGTATGGGTGACCCATAGACTCTAAGTAAACATTTATCATCAATTTCCCTTCAGTTGAGAGTTGGCCCTCTTCCAGAGCACAATTCCCCCAGCCATCCCCACACAGGAGTCATGGGTTCGTTCCCTGGGTTGGGAAGATACCCTGGAAGAAAGAGGGCATGGCAACCCACTCCAGTATTCTTGCCCAGAGAATCCCATGTACATAGGAGCCTGGCAGCTACAGTCCATACGGTCACAAAGAATTGGACAGGCCTGAAGCTACTGAGCATGGTACAGCATGCTTGTGTCAAACAACACAGCAAGAAGCAGAATGACAAGTAGAAGTCCCCTTTTCTCTATCTCCACATCCAATTCCCTAGTCTCACTCACCAGAGTCAGTGAAGATAGATATACATTTTCAACACAATGAAGTCATAGTGTAAGTAATTTAAAAAATATATACCTATGCTTTTTATCAGTTGCATAGTATTCTAAACTATGAACACACACACACACACACACACACACATATATATATTTCACTTTTGTGGACTTTTTTTTTGCTAAATACAGTAGTCCCAGCTTAGCCACAGTTTTGATATCTGTGGTTTCAGTTACTCATGGTTAATCATGGTCCAAAAATATTAAATAGACAATTTTAGAAAATAATTCATACTTTAAATTGTGAACTGTTCTGAGTAGCATGATGCAATCTTCTTTCTTCCTGCTCTATCCTGCCCCAGAGGTGAGTGATCCCACTGTCCAGGTATCCAACTATACATACTACCCACCCATTAGTCACTTAGTCATCTCGGTTGCAGTATCAAAGTGCTGTGGTCAAGTAATCCTTATTTATTCAATAATGGCCCCAAATGATGCAGGCAATTCAGGTATCCTCTTGCTGTGTCTAATTTATAAATGTGTAACTTTATCATATATATGTTATAGAGGAAAAAACAGTATATATAGGGTTGGTACTAACTATGGTTTCAGACATCCATCGAGGCTCTTGGAATCTATCCTCCATGGACAAGATATATTTGTTGTGTATGTGTGTTTTGTAGGTGTGTGATCACTGCATACTTATGAAAGGATATCTGTGAAATAAATTCCTAGCAGTAAAATTGCAAGGTCAATGTGTCAGGTCACATTTTTATTTTCACAGATACAAGTAAACCTCAAAAAGTAGGCATTATAAATTTTATGTATATATAAACTATTTGTTCTGTTTCTCTGGAGAACCTTAATACAATTGCCAGTTTTTTTTTTTCTATTCCATAGTTATTATAAAACATCGGCTACATTCCTTGTGTGCATTATATATATACTTGTAGCTTATTTATTTTATACATAGTAGCTTGCATTTCTTAATTCCCTACTCCCATCTTCCCTCTCCCTACTGGTAACCACTGGTTATTGCCAGTCTTACAGTTTCACAGACACTGAATGTCCTGCATCCTGAATGGAATCAAAGAGTAAAATGAACTGACAAATGAATGATACAGCAGAAGGTAGACAGACACAGTCACTCCATACCTTTACAGCACAGCCATAGTTCTTAAAAGGACAGTCTTGTTCAGTTTCAGGACACACGGCCAGATGTTCATCCACCTGTGAAATACACAGCCTCAGGCGGTAGAAATGCATCCTGACTCTCTAGCTACCTGGTATAACTGCAGTCAGCAGGGAGCCAAGGGTAGCTTGAGGAGAAGACAGGAAACAGAAGGGAAAAAAGCCAAGCTGAGGCTGGAGCCAGGAGAGCTAACATGGAAATGGAGAATTCCCAGGGAGAAGAATTCCCAGGGAGAAGAATTCTCAGGGAGAAGGTGAGGGAAGACAAAACCATGGTCATCATGAGGATAAGGTCAGCCTCGGGCCCCCGCCTATGGGATTTTATCAAACACACACTGTAATGATTACTGAAACTTTACCTTACGTAAAATCACTGAGAGAATTATTTACACCTACCTCAGTTCTTGGAATGGTCTGCAAACACTTGTTGGGACAAGATACTGGGTAGGCAGGACACAAGTTTTCCTCGTGATTCTGAAACAATGAACGGGTGCTGAAATAAAGCCAGCCTGGCTTCCAAATGCTCTCTGTACACCCTCAGAGTGCTTGTACACATAACCCCTTGGGGATCTACGCAACGGGGCTCATCCTCTACAAGAAGGTACAGCCCAGCGGCAAAAAGGTTCCGGATGGCTGTCTCCTCAGTATAAATGAAGTCAACTTTCCAGTTATTCTACAGGAGGTCAGAGGTCACGGGGCTGACAGGACAGACGATGCACATCACTGGGATGGCTCCTTTGGCACATGTAAAAGGTACCCACGCTTTCTTCTTACGCCTGCATCCTGCCTCGCCAATTGTCAGAGCATCCTGAGGACAGAGAGTGTGGTCCCCTCCTTGTGACTCAGCTCCTAGAGTCACTCCTGGCCCACTCACACTCAGCAGGTGATCAAACAGCATTTTTGCCAACGATACATGAAAAGAGCCCTACCAAGAAGGTTTCAGCTTTTTACAGAACCCCCAGATGAGTTATTCTTTAGACCTCTTTCTGCACAAAAGTAAATTCAGAAAAGTGCTTCTGGTACTCCATCTGATTCACTGTGACCACTCAGGCAGAATTCAGTCCCATAAAGATGCCTTTTTTTTTTTTACCTGTAGATTGATGACTACCACATCCTTTTTGCAATAAAGGCATTTTTCCTCTCGAAACCGGCAGTATGCGCTCAGATGCTCTTTCAGGTCTTTGCGAAGGACCGGCTCCCGACAGTGTTCATTAGAGCACTGCACAGGCTGGAACAGGCAGTGCTGAAGGTGGTCCTGCAACAGGCAACAACAGGCCAGCGGGGCACACTGAGCAGGGCACTGGGGAGGGAGCAGCTGCAAGGCCTGGGGAGGGCGGAGGCGGGGAGGACCCCGGGGCAGCAGCAGGGCTGCGGGGGAACCACCTGCTGCCTCTGCTGAGGACAGGGCATGGAGACGGCCATCTGCATGGAGGCTGCGAAAGCCAGCCTGGTCTGGAGGACCGGGCTTCGAAGACGGGTGGTGAAGGAAGCACGCTGAGCTTAATCTTAGATCATCTACTAACCTGCTCACATTCTCAGGTTAGTCCTTGAACATCTTCCTTAGCGCTGCCAAGTAATTTACCAGCTCCTCAAGGTCATGTCTCTTGTGCGCCCTCTGTGCCCACCCCCAGCACCAAGTCCAAATCTCTGCACTCTGTTGTTCTTTAGTTGCTCAGTCGTGTCCAGCTCTTTGCAACCCCATGGACTGTAGCCTACCAGGCTCCTCAGCTCATGGGGATTCTCCAGGCAAGAATACTGGAGTGGGTTGCCATGCCCTCCTCCAGAGGATCCTCCCGACCCAGGGATCCAACTTGCGTCCCGAGCACTGGCAGGCGTTTTCTTTACCGCTGAGCCAGCGGGGAAGCACCGGGTGGTAAAAGCTGAAACAGAGGGCTGAGAGGGAAGAAGAAAAGGCCAGCTCCTAAGTCAGTGAAGGAAGGGGAAGGACTGGAGGAAGGAAGAGAGGGAGAGGGAGCTGTCCCAGAAGCAGCAAAGCAGAGCAGTGAGAGGAATTCAGGAATCAGAATCCCAGGCCCAGGAGAAGCTTAGGTCAGCCTCGCCAAGTCGGGAGACATTCTTAACCAGCACGTTAGAAAATGATGACATGGACAACGTTCGGTCCAGTGTTGTTCATGTTACAGACTTTTACAAGCAGGCAAGTCTTAACAAGACCTGGGGATAACACTGCCAGTTCCTGTGATGCTGACAAGGTATCAAAATCCTAGTGGGCTTGTTCCCCACCACAAGATCCTTTAAAACAGGGCTGACAAGCTACAGCCCTTGGGCCAAACCTGGCCCGCTACTTGTTTCTGTAAATAAGGTGTAACTGAGAACACCCAAAGGTATTTCTTCCCATGTTGGCTATGGCTGCTTTCCCTCCAAGATGGGAGAGTCAGGCAGCTGCGACAGACACTGGCTAGTAAAGTTTAAAATGTTTTCTGGCTCCTGAGAGAAATAGTTTGCTGACCCCTCCTCTGAAGGAAAAAAAAGGGGGGGCACATAGTTTTTCTACAGGAGGTAAATAAACATTATAGCTATTCTTTGCCTCTAGTAATGACAGTGACAGCTGAAATCTACATCTTCTCCAAAATTCACGGATGCTACCCCTCAGCTGTCACCAAAACAGTCAACATTCATCAAGACTCTGCATCCTGTGAAATCCTACAGCTTACCACACAGGTGACGGAGAACAGGGAGTAAGAGGAAATATTAATACGAAAGAAACAGGTGAAGAGAAACCATCCACTATTCTCCAGAAGCTGATGATCTGGTCACGAGAGCTGACCAATGGCCACTCGAGCCTCATCTCCTTCTCAGGCTTAGTGACAACCAAGTTGGTCAAGAGACTCTACTATCTGACCGGACCTGGCTATCAAAACAAGTGGTGAGGGACTGTCTCAGGAAAACACAAAAACCTTCCGTGAACTTCCAAAGAAATTCTTGGGTTGACAGGGAAATCATCTACACATTGGTGAGCTCAGGCCTGGGGGTTTGGAGGAATGCTGGGGAAAGGACTGGATCACTAGAAATACATTCCACAGCATGGTGTGGGAGGCGGGGAGGGAAAACTTGCGGCAGTCTCCAAGCAGTTCCCTGGAAGCTAGAGACGTCTGCCTCATATTCTGATGGAACCTGACCTGGGCCCACTCTGGCAAAGCTGCGCTTCCTGCTTCCCGTTTAACGGCTTTCTGCTGATGGATGGGAGAGTAACGGAGGGCAGTTTCATCTGAAAGGAACTCGACATCCGCCCTGTACCTTGTTTGCCCGCATCTCTTACCCACGCTTCACCTTCACACTGCGTCCCAGCTCTGTTCTGGTCTGTGTCATCTTCCTTGAGATCATAACTTCTAAGAGAGCAGGGCCCATAGCAGCCAGGAAACACCCACCCCAGCACCTGCAGTGCTTCCAGGCAGGGACCCCTTACAACTATGTCTTTCTGCAGTCATGCCCTGGAATCCCAAGTCCTTCACAGTTTTCCAAAATGATGTGTCCTTGGCTTGACCATTTCTTTTGCCCAGCATGTCCCATTCTCTTTTGAATCAATGAACCCTGACCTGTAATTCAAGGTCTAGCACATATTGGTATGTTCTCCATGTGTTCCATACAAAATGAATCTCTTCTTGTGAGATTCATTTCATACCTTAGCCCTTGATATAGCCCTTGGTGTAGGCCATGCTACACTGTAGCCAACGGTATTGCTAGACAAAAATTCTCTGAGGGCCACCCACCAAAACCCTGTACCATGCTTAGCCCAGGAACTGACACATAAAAATGTGTTCAGTACATGACACTGGAAAATGGCAGACATTGTTCATGAGTAATACCAACCTGGTATCGTCCCAGAATAATCTTGGCATTACAGCTGGGAGCATTTTTGCAAAACACATACAAATTGAGGACTTCCCTTTTGCAGCAATTGTCTTTAAACACCTAAAAGATAAACATAATAAGATTCACACACTCCAAAGCTTTAGAGCAACGTGAAGGAATCTATTATTAATTTGTCTTCAGTTCATCTCAAAAGTTGGGTGGAAACTTCCAGTCAGTGGTTGGAATGGAAATACCAGATTCACCACCATGTAAGAAAAGACCGTCTCAGATACATCTGAAAGGCCACCAAACATACAAGCCAGGTAATTCAATGCTTACTGCAGTAGGCTAAAGCTGGGGGAAATCTGGTGGTGAACTTGACCCCACATGCTCAAAGGTCAGGAGGTGGGGCTGTGGATGGGGGCGATGCTTTCCGCTTCCTGTCCCAGGGTAAACGTTGTATTAGTCATCAGGTGGTATCACTGAAGCTCTGCTGACTTATGTTTCAGCACAAGCCAGGGGTTGGCAAACTTTCTCCGTAAAGGGTCAGAGAGTAAATTATTTTCAGCTTTGTCAGCCACATTGCGATGTCCTCTGTTGCCACTATTCAGCCCGGCTGTACACAATACTTAAGTGAATGGGCATGCCTGTGTTCCGATAAGATGTTGTTTATGGGCACAAATGTGAATTTCATATGATTTTCACATGTTACAGAACACTATTCTTTTGATTTATAAATTTTTACTTTAAAATAGACTCACAAGAAGTTGCAAAAATAGTACAGAGTTCCTGTGTACCCTTCTTTTGATTTTTTTCAATGATTTAAAAATATAAAAGCCATTCTTAGCTCACAGGCCATACAAAAACAGGTGGCAGGCTGGATCAGTCCCAATAAATCCCACGTTGTAGTATGCCAACCCCTGGCTAGTGGGTGAGGCAGACACAAGTACAGCTAGGCATATGGAAAACGCATTATAAGAACAAAGAGAAGGCACACGTACCTTTGACTAAAAAGACAAATAACCCACTTAAAAAAATGGACAAAGGATTTGAATAGAAATCTCTACAAAGAAGATATCCAATCAGCCAAGCACATGAAATAATGCTCCATGTCATCAAACACTAGAGCATCAAAACCATGAGGTATCTCTTCATAACCACTAGGAAGGCTATAATAAAAAAGATGGACCACAACAAATTTTGGCAGGGATCTAGGAAATTAGGAACTCTCATACCTTGCTGGAAAGAATACTGCTTTGGAAAACAACCTGGCGGTTCCTCAGAATGTTAAACATAGAGTTATCACATGACCCAGTCATTCCGCTCCTAGGCACACACCCCAGAAACATGCACACTTTAAAGGCAAATTTTATGGCATATGCATTGTATCTCAATAAAGCTATTGTTAGACTTAATAAAAGAAAGTTTGAGAGACGAAACAGAGAAAGTGAATTGGAGGAAATAGGATGTTTCATTTCTGCAAACAACTCACAGTAACTGGAGCTCGGATAGAAAGAGGGTAAAGAGGATGTGGGGAAAAAGACCTGGGGATTCAGTAAGGACCCAAACACTCCTCTCTTGAACAGGGGTGGGAGTAGGGTCCAACCTGATCACAGAGCAGAGGAATCTGGACTCCAAGGAAGGGTCCCCCTCTTGCTCTCCTGCTCCAAGTCCTCTGTCCAGTTCAACCCAGGACACTGGCTGCTCCATCCCAAACAAGGGATCATCTTACCTCTTGAGATTTGATCACCTCCTTATCTACAGGGCAGAGTGGGACTGCATCCAGTTCTCTTCAAAGAAAAATCAGAATGAAGCCAGAGTTAAGGGTTGACCTCAACAACCTTTCTAAGAGCAGCCCCAGCGCTCCAGCCACACTTGACCCCCTGAAGATCTCCCCGGGCAGGCCAGGCCCATCTTTACTCATGCTGTTCCCTCTTTCCAGAAGGGGCCCTCTGGTGCCCCAATTTCAGCACCTCCTCAGTGAAAGTCCTGAAAGTCCCATTCATCCTCCAGGATGTGGGTCCAAGAGGGAGTCCCGCAGACAGAGTCAGATGTTCTCTGGCAACTTTCCCTTGGCGGTCCTATGCTATCACACTGTACCACCACCTGGCTCCTCCACTAGAATAGAAGATTCTAGAGGGTCTTATTTCACACTGAACCTCTAACTGTGCCCTGCCTCAAGGCAGGGGAAGGTCAGGGTGCCTACAAGAAAGACCCTCTTGGGAGACAGGTCCTTCCCATGTAGACTGCGCGCCGAAGTTGGCCCTTACGTGCAAAACAGGTGTGGTCTGAATTTTAAGAAAAGGTGACGATCAATAGGATAGCGGGAAGAAAATGAAGGTTATACTCCTCAGGCTCTCGGAGAAGGGCCCTGGGAAAGCCCGTCCTTGTATTTGTGGTTCTGTGGGCAACCACAACAACTCCCGAAACCCTGATGGTAGTTGAGCGGCCACAGACGGCTCCCGGGAACACGCTGGCCGCTGCTGGCGGGAGCGGAGGCCCCACCCGCTCACCTCAGGGACAGCACGCAGCGGTGGCAGAAGCGGTGCCCACAGCCCGTCTGGTGGGGGTTGTGCAGCACGGAGTGGCAGAAGGCACACTTGTAGCGCTCTTCCAACCGCTCCACAAACTGGTACTCCGCATCGGGCTCGAAGTCCAAGGAAATGGAGTTGCCAGAATTCTGGCGGGTGAAACCACAGGGCACACCTCCTTGCTCCTCAGAATAGGCCATCCTGGGGGTCAGAAGAGAAGGAAAACTCAGCGTGCAAGCACCAAGGCCACTGGAGCCATTGGGTGCTTTAATCATTTGCTCCCTAATTGGTGAACATCACCTGCAGGGTCCTTCTGCCGTGACTGTGTAACAGTGACAGCCTCCTGCCACTGGAGGGCTCCCGCAGCAGGGAGCCAGATGGCTTTGGGGTGCTCGGGTGGGAGTCTAAACCAGATGACTTCGAGCAGTGTTGTATGAGACTTCAGCTCTTTGCCCATCAAAGACCTAAATTATCCTACATGCTTGCACAAAATAGAGCCAAGTGTTAACTACATTCTGAATAAACTCGTTATGGATTTTTCTTCCACTCAGTTGAGAAAACTGAAACAAATGTTGTGTTGACAAGCAAGAATCTTGCACGCCAATATATTTCTTGCAAAACATATAGATATATCACCACCACCAAGCCACACCGTTTCTCACCTGAGCTGAATAAAAGCCCATTAACTGCTTTTCCTCCCAATCTATTCTCCATATGATAGCCAGGGTATCTTTTCCCAAAAACACTATGAGGGAAGTTTATCTGCCTTCATCATTCCGTAGCTTCCCAGGGCTTTTACGTCAAAGCCCACAGTGCTAAGCATACTGCTCACTCAGTAGCTTCCTGGGTGTCCCCTCCAGGGGACGTGCACTCCAGCCACACAGGCTTTCTGTCTAATATATCAGGCCATCTCTAGCCCCAGGGCCTTTGCACAAGCTGTTGCCTCTATGTTTCCCCCCATCCCCTTCCATTCCTCTTCACTTAGTTAACTCACATTCGTGTTTCAAATTTCAGTTTCATATTCTCAGGTAAGCTTTCTCTTCTTCCCCTAATCTGTTAGGAGGCCAATTCACTAGTCTGTAAAACACTTAAAGCTTCCATGGAATAGCTGGAGGTATGAGTAAATGTATGTGTGAGGGGTGGAATTTTTGCTATATAATTCTACTGAATTTTTGAACATGAATATATTACCTATCCAAAAATTTAAAAATATACAAAACCAAAACACTATTCACCCACTGTTGTATCTATCATAGAACCGGGTTCTTTCCCTTCAGAGCAATGCTTGATTTGAGACTGGATATGCATTTGTGTGGTTATTTTATTTATATCTATGGTCCTCCGTGACAAACAGGTAGCATCTGGTCTTGCTCACTATTGCATTTCCAGCCCGTAGCATCAAGCCAGGCACGGAGAACAACTCACCTATTTGCTGAGTTAATGTTATTGAATGGAATTTTTTTTCAAAACCCTCAACAGGGCAGCTATAAGCAGCGCTGGCCTCTAACACAATGATTCTTTTTTTTTTGGTGGTGGTAGGGGGGTAGTAATAGGGGAGGGAAATTAAGAGGTACAAACTTCCAGTTACAAAAATAAATGAGTCATAACACAGTGATTTTTAACCTTTTCTGAGCAAGGATTCCCCCCACCTTTGAAAATCTAATGAAAACTCTAGACCCTTCTACCTATGAAATAGCACAGACACCTCACACCTGGACCTTTAAGGACCCTGGGGACCCCCACTTGTGGTCCCAGGTTGACAAGAGCTCTGCCTGCCCCACAGGCATGCTGCTACCCTTGGCCCAGTGCCAGGAGTGATGCTTTCTGCGTCTGAAAACGGTGAGAGTATGGGTGGTCCTTGGTGAAAAGACAGGAGTGACGTCCTTCTGTGTGGTTGTGGTACAGGAAGGCCTGGCCTTCAGGTTTGCTTGCTTTGGCCTGTTCTCGGGATCCCTCATGAGTCTCCTGTAGCGGATAAAGTCAGCTGGGCCTGGGAGCAGCTGTGTGTGGCCTGACCACATTGGTGGGAGAGGAGCAGCCCCACTCAACCTTGAGCTCTGCCCAGGTCAGCCGCAGGCCTCTCCCACTGCTCCCGTGGTCTGAAGCTGGGCTGTGGCCCGGGCGAATGGAGCAGAGAAAGCAACTGGCCTCTTTCAGCAAATCAAGCTTTCTCTCTGGACAAGCTTGGCAGACCAGGGGATTTTTTTTTTTCTCCCCCTTATCCTGGGGTTTAAGACCAAAGTTCCACCCTTCTCCTCTCTGTATGTGTTTCCTATAGAATTTCAAGGGTGGCAGGTGAGCAGGCCAAGATGTGGTTGTTCCCCTTTTAATGTGGTTTACTTTTGAGATTTAACAAAATTTTAGTTATGAAGATAAAGAGGCATAGCACTTGATCTACACACACGACCTGATAACCAAGACTAGAGAACCTATCCCAACTGCCCTGACCTGCCCTGTGTCATCTAGTCCCAAGCAGGAGGACAGCTCGCATTCTCTGCCCCTGGAGGACCTTCCTCGAGACCAGGCTCATGTCTGAGTCACATAGCATCTAAATTTGGGCCCTCACAGAGATACCCTAAAGCAGCAGGCCTGTTCAACTCCAGAACAAGGCAAGAGGATGTACAAAACGCAGTTAGAGTTCCTCTCCACCACATTCTCTCCTCTTTCTTAGCACAAGAATCTAATGCACTCATCTGTGTGTCTGTCCATCTTTCTTTATTTTCCACTCAGTTTTGTTAGGAACCCAAAGCCACTCCACAAAATAAAATCCCTAAGAAATTTGAGGACACCAAAGAGATTTTGCTTATGTGGGTTTTATGTGTTAATATTTACCATATTTGAGATTAAAACTGAGAAACTAAAAAAAAAACTCTTTAATTAATTAATTCACTTTAATATAACAATGGGATTTCCCTGTGGCTCAGATGGTAAAAAAAATCTGCTTGCAATGCAGGAGACCTGGGTTCAATCCCTGGGTCGGGAAGATCCCCTGGAGTAGGGAATGGCTTCCCTGGTGGCTCAGTGGTAAAGAATTTGCCTGCTAATGCAGGAGACATAAGAGGTGTGGGTTCAATCCCTGGGTTGGGAAGATCCCCTGGAGGAGGACATGGAAACCTACTCCAGTATTCTTGCCTTGAGAATCTCATAGACAGAAAGACCTGGCGAGCTACAGTCCACAGGGTCACAAAAAGTTGGACATGACTGAAGTGACTTAGCATGCAAACACACAAGATCATAATGAGCCAGTTATATGTTAACATAAACTATGTTTTTATGAAAAATAATCATTTTCCAAAAGAAAAAAATTAGTGAGAAGGGTGGCATTTATATTTTTGCACGTCTCTGTTTGGGCTTAAGAGAAGATAGCTGGATATTCATATCTACTCGGCACTCAGTGTTGCATTATCGCATGTCACGAAGCTTCTGCACACTCATAAAAGCAGAGTAAAAAGGGAGAATGACCCCTTAGTATTACTATGCAGACAATTTGCCCAGGCAGATCCCCTAAAGGGTCTCAGGGAGCTCCAGGCAATGGTGTGGTGGTAAATGCCAAACATCTGATCTCCGTGGGGAAAAGCGGCAAGTGAAAGTTGTCAATTCCATGCTGAAACATACCTGAATGATGGACGAGCCCACTGGCTGTAGGAAGCCCACGTCCTAGTAAGAGCCGCTCCAGTACCCTCAGGGCCCCTGAAGTCCACTTGGGGACCACTGCTCTATCAGGCTGCCCGGTGGCCTGCCCCTTGTCAGTCTTTATTCCTACAGGCCCAGCATGTGACCCTCACAGATAGTCTCTTCCACCTGCTGAATGGCCCACAGAGGCCCACACTCACCCTACCACTGTGTGTCTGGCCCGGGTCTGGTCAGTATGCCTAGGTCATCCACTGACTTTGTTCACTCTCCAAGATGTTGTCTTGTCAAATATATGTCCTTAAGCAATCAAATTTTCATCTCATTCAGTTCAGTTCATTTCAGTCGCTCAGTCGTGTCCAACTCTTTGAAACCCCATGAATCGCAGCACGCCAGGCCTCCCTGTCCATCACCAACTCCCGGAGTTCACTCAGACTCACGTCCATCAAGTCAGTGATGCATAGACACACAAAAAAATAAGCACTTGTGTTCTGCTATACAATAAGGACTTGCGATGTTTCAGGGCAATGTTCTTAGCCAAGCAGAACCAAGCAGTAAATTTTCCCAGGGCAGGGTCTGTCTCCTTCCTCTGAAGCTCCATCAGGCCTGTGACTCAGCCCCAAAAATGGAATCGATGCACTGTGCTTGCTGACGTTAGAGAGCCCCAATAATAGAACTATAAAGGCTGATGTTTCTTTGTCTAACAAATACATTTCTCTAAACTCTCCAACATTTCCAGCTGGCACTCTGTCATTCCTAGGAGGTTATTTAGTGGAAATGAGTAAGAGCTCCATTTTATTAAAATCTTTCCCCTCTGGGTATAATAGCTTATGTAACAGGAACAGCCAAAGATTTCAGTTCTTATAAATAAGAAAAAAAAAATCAAAATTACTTTTAGAGCTTGTATATCTCCTTACTGCAGTAAACAGTGCCTTATTCCTGCCATCAATGGAATTATAATGGTCCTCCTACTAAGGAGTTATTAACTCAAACCAAAAAAGACAAGAGAAAATTACATCCCATCTGCTCCCTAAGAACTCATACTGTTGCTTTTTAACATTATTTTTAAGCTTCATAAACTGATGCATCTTTTAGCTGAGAATTTTCTAGAAATTCCAAAGAAAGTCTGTGATGTCGCTATTTAAATTATTTCCTCCCTCTTCCCCTTCCTCCCTTCCCTTCTTTCTCCTTTCTTGAGACGCTTTGCCATGTGCTTTAATATCTGGTAGATCCCGGGCCTCAACTTGACCCCACTGTTCTTCTTCACTTAGATATGTCTTATTCATTTTTGGGGAACACATAATAAATAAACTAACATTCTGAAACAGCATGCATTTGGCTTTTAGTTAGAATCAAAAGGACACAAGTCTAGCAGAATTCAGTCTTGAATGTAACAAAAAAATAGGAAGGTCTGTGTCTGTCTGTCCACACTATCTCCACAGTCTCCCAGCATATCATATAGATTAATGAAGGTTTGGAAGACTCAGGAATGCTTCTATATATCATGTTTTACCTCATAATACATAAGCTCAGGAACTGTCTTCAGGGTTTTCAATTTCTGATCCTTGAAAATTCAAGATCAAATCCCAGAGTGAAAAGGGCACTGGACCGGAGACCTAGGCTCAAGCCCTGCTCTGCCATTCACTTGCTGTGACACGGCGGGCAGACACCCCAGGGCTTCCTTGTTTGTACATGCCTGCATGGACTCAGCACCTACATGCCCCAGGTTGGGTCCTGAGAACATGTAGACCTGTGACAACATGTCTGCCCTTGAGGGTCTCCAAGAGGAGTAGCGAAATCAGACCCGGGAATGATACATGACAACACTTTGGAGGCAAGTCCCATCAAGAGAGATTTAAACAAGCTGCTGGAGCCCAGGTGAGTAGCTAACACTTTCTGAGGTGTGCGCTGATTCCAGAGAGAAGAAAACATCCCCACTGGTCTTGCCGAAGGAGGAGGCATTTTCTAAAATGAAGGAGATAAAACCATTTCCCAGAGGGTATCACAAAGTTCTGGAGCAGTTTAATGATTAACTGTAGCTGCTGCTAAGTCGCTTCAGTCGTGTCTGACTCTGTTCGACCCCATAGACAGCAGCCCACCAGGCTCCCCCGTCCCTAGGATTCTCCAGGCAAGAACCCCGGAGTGGGTTGCCATTTCCTTCTCCAATGCATGAAAGTGAAAAGTGAAAGCGGAGTCGCTCAGTCATGTCAACTCTTCTCGATCCCATGGACTGCACTTGGAATTAGGGGAAGACACCAGTCACCTGCCTGTTCACTCTCAGATCCACCCTCTGCTCTGGTCTGCACTGTGAAAGGAGCTGCCCCCCAAAACACTGTTTGCAGGGTTCCCTGGCTTCTGGCTCGGTTCAGCCAAGGCGAGACACCGGCAGGAGACTGCAAGGTGGGAGGAACGGAGACGTAGACCGTTGTCCCCTCATCCCTCGGTGCTGGGCAGCATCTCAGCAGTGACTGGGCTCCTCCGCGGCTTTCATCCCCAACAATGGCCGCCCTCTCTGTGGACGAGCTCCAGCAGGCAGGTCCCCAGCTCCTAAGCTCTGGAAACACCATCTCCTCTCTTCGGCCCGTCCGCCCTAGAGCAGGTGGGCAGCTTCCCGCCGTGAGTCCTCTTAGAGGGGCCGCACTCCAGCCTCCGTGCGGCTTCGCAGTTTCACCGTCCCCCGTGGTGGAGCCGTTTCCTGTGTCACCAAATCCCCTTCCGGGAGCGCCTCGCGAAGCGCCTGTGAGAGGCGTGCGGGGAGCGCGCAGGGCACGCCTCAAGGCTGCGGGGTGCCGGTAAGGAGTCCCGGTTTCCACTCCATGGTTTTCATCTTTGGGGGATGACAGACACAGAAGACAGGCCCAGGCGGGGAGCTGAGGAGAAGCAGCACCACAAGGGGCCAAAGGAGGATGACGATGGCCTGATCTAAGGCAGGGGCAGAGAGGAGCCATGTTCGTGAGCCGTTTCTGAGAGAAAATGCATAGATTCCGAAACGGGTCTGATGGAAGGGCTGCGGGAGAGGACACGGAGGAGGACCCGCGGGTTCCAGTGCGGGGGACCGAGTGACGAGAGCACCAGTGAGACAGGAGGCGGGACGGCAGCAGAGCAAGTGGAGGATGTGGGGAGAGACAGAGCCAGGGCCAGCCTCAGGGCCGCGGGGCTGGCTCGGACCAGCCGGCCTCTAACGTCTCTTCACCATAAACTACTTGGTGCAGAGGAATGGCCACATTTTCCTGGGCTAAGGATAATTGTTTTAGAATTGCCCAAGGCCATATATATATATATTTACCTTTGATTTATATATAATCAAAGGGAGGGATTGGGGGCAGGAGGAGAAGGGGATGACAGAGGATGAGATGGCTGGATGGCATCACGGACTCGATGGACGTGAGTCTGAGTGAACTCCGGGAGTTGGTGATGGACAGGGAGGCCTGGCGTGCTGCGATTCATGGGATTGCAAGGAGTCGGACACGACTGAGCGACTGAACTGAACTGAAATATATATAGTATATACTTTTCCTGGATCTCATAGCATGTATATTAGGTACAATGCTAGACAAGAGGTCTTTTCTTGGTTTTTTCCCTAGGACATGAAACTGAAATAAAAAATAAGACAGAATCGGTACCTCATTGTGGTTTTGATTTGCATTTCTCTGATAATGAGTGATGTTGAGCATCTTTTCATGTGTTTGTTAGCCATTCGTATGTCTTCTTTGGAGAAGTGTCTATTTAGTTCTTTGGCCCATTTTTTGATTGGGTCATTTATTTTTCTGGAGTTGAGCTGCATAAGCTGCTTGTATATTTTTGAGATTAGTTGTTTGTCAGTTGTTTCATTTGTTATTATTTTCTCCCATTCAGAAGGCTGTCTTTTCACCTTGCTTATAGTTTCCTTTGTTGTGCAGAAGCTTTTAATTTT
>SJXQ01006031.1:127001-143980 GCA_006408695.1 Aepyceros melampus
GGCTGAGCCTTCTCCTCTGGGACCCTTGACTAAGCTCACTGCTTCTCCTCTACCCTTTCTGTTGCAATTTTCTCATGTCTCCATTTCATCCTCCAAACATATTTTCCTCCTCACTTCACCCAATGCGTTGTTTTGAATTCCTAGTTCCACTGGAAGATCTCCCACTAAACCCGGTCAATCAGGCACTTTTGCAAATCATGCTTTTGCTGAGAAACCACTACATGCAGACACTGATGAGGAAAAAGAAATGTAGCACGAGGCGGGGAGGAATCCTCACACCAGCACCACCACCTCATGGCAGGGAGCGGTCTCCAGGCTACTCAGCAACCAGCCCAACAACACCAGCACCAGCCACCTTCTCCCCTCCTGGCTCCAGAGCCGTCCCTTCAGACCCGTGTCCCTCCTCATATCTCATCCACCCACCGCCCTCCCTTCGCCCTTGAACAAGCTGGGGGCCCAAATCACCCAGGTCTCCGGCCCTACTACGTAAGCGGTTTGGAAAAGCACATTGGGTTCAGTTGGTGATCTAAACTCTAAACCATAACCACAGAATCAGGCCTGCCACCTGGCCTCTCCTAACCTGGAGCCCTCTTGCCCTTTATGTGGCATTTGGCACTTCCTTCTCAGAACTCCCCTGGGGACACCGTATTTTTGCTTCCCCTCTCACCCCAGACCACACCTCTGGGTGGCTCCCTGCAGGGCTCACCCTCTGCCCTTAGTTCCTGTCACAGCTCCCACCTTTCATTTAAAAGGCTCCCCCATCCTCAGCCAGACTGTACTTCCGAGTGTGGGTGAGGGTCCCTGCTTCAGTGAGTCACCGGGCTACCATCTCAGACAGCTCTCTCTCCCTTCCTGATGGTCCTTTTTCTCCTAAAGAAAGGCAGGCAGAGCACATGCTCTCAGAAAGTGATGGAGACTTCCAGTGGCCCCACGAGTGAAGTGACATGGGAGCTTGGGAACACAGCCAAAGAACAGCAGTTCAGATTTTAGCGTGGGACTCCAAAGCATGTTGAAGTGAGGACGGGACAGGTCCCACCCTCCATGGCCTAAGGGTGCTCTAAGGAAAGAGGAGAGACTGGGACCATGCTTGTCAGGCTACAGAACAGACATGCCAAGAAGGATCCAGAAACCCTGACCTGACCTTTTGGTGACTTTTAGCTACCAAAGGCCAACCTCATCTGAGCCTCAGCTTCCCACAAAGCTCACGCACATCTGCCATTGTGTTCGGTTCATATCTCCAAAGCTGACCACAGACCAGTGACATTCTGTCAGCTGCCAAAAGCGCCCGGAGCTCTGCAAGAGTCTGTGGCTGGAGCATGAGTCAGTGGCCTGGGAGAGGCAGACAGGCAATCCCTGCCTGACCAGCGGCCTGGGGAGGAAGCAGATGGGACCAAAGGCAGTCCTCTCGGCCCAGCTCTGGGGAGAGAAGCTTCCCAAGGCCCACTACCCCAGGTGCCCAGCCCACACCTGGGCAGGCAGCCTAGAGTCCCCTCAGTTCAATGCTTGATGTCAGGCTATTGGGACCGATGGGCTTGATCAGGACAACAGAGAGGGGAAGTGGGTGGGGAGCCCGGAAAGGGGACCCAAGAGAAGAAGACAGAATCTGAAGAGTGGCTTCCCACAACTGAGCCAGTCAGCTGTGGAGGGTACTTAAGGGTTATCAGCTGAACAAAAGTGTCACTGTTTTTCAGAAACAGCGAACTGCCAAACCAAATGTCAGGAAGAGACATCAATACATAAAGGGTGGTACAGAGGAACTGGTCTGGTTAAACAAGGCATGTTGGGTTTCCTACAGTCTACACCCCTCTGGCAGCTCTTTCGGTAATCAATTGTAGGGGTTCCACAGTTTGATCTTTTTTTCAAGTTAATACCTTACCTGCACAAGGACTTTGCAATTTGTACTTTCACAAACAAGATCACACCCAGTCCTCATACGAACCCCATGGGGGAAATCACAGCCATGTTTCTGATGAAGTACTTGAGGCCCCAAGTTGCGAAGTACCTATGCCCCCAAATTACACAGCCAACATGTGATGCAGCGAGATCTGAATCTAGGCTTTCTGCCTCCAAATCCAGTGTTGTTTACTTCATGTCATGGCTGGAAGAAAAGGTATCATATCCCACCTGGTACCAAAAAGGAGGTGTGGGATGACAGTGCAGCCTGATGGTTAGAGACGAGCTCTGGAACCAGACCACTGGGGTCCAGCCTCTTCTGCCATTCACTTACCTGTGTCATCTTTTCTTCATCTAGAAAATAGGACACTAAAGGCCCCCTCTATTTCGGGGGCCCATTTGTTACAATAGTTTGTGCTGTGTTTAATCGCTCAGTCATGTCCAACTCCTTGCAAGCCCACAGACTGTAGCCCACCAGGCTCCTCTGTCCACGGGGATTCTCCAGGCAAGAATAGGGTTTCCATGCCCTTCTCCAAGGAATCTTCCCAACCCAGGGATCAAGCCCAGGTCTCCCACATTGCAGGTGGATTCTTTACTGTCTGAGCCACCAGGGAAGCCCAAGAATACTGAAGTGGGTAGCCATCCCTTCTCCAAGGGGGTCTTCCCGACCCAGGGATTGAAACATCATCTCTTATGTCTCCTGCATTGGCAGGCAGGTTCTTTACCACTAGTGCCACCTAAGGAAGCCCACAATAGTTTACAGTGCCCTAATTAACATGTTTCAGAATCAGGATCCCTCCGTAGTACCCAGAAGTCTGCCTTTTTAACAAGTTCCCCGGCTCGATTCTAGCCCGTTGTGACATGTCACAGTGTGACGTGCCGGCTTCCAGATCACCTTCTCGCTGGCCATGCCTCACTGCCCCACCTCTCCGGCACCTGGGCTGGTGCTGTCCCTCTTCCCTCTTCCATCTACACTGGTGCTCTTGTGAGCTCATTAGGGCTCAGATGTCATCTAAGGCTGACAATTTCCTGGTTCCTATCTGCAGGCTGGGTCCCTGTCCTGAATATGAGTCATCCCAAATGCCTTGTCCAGAGCTCCACATTTATTCATTAAACATCTCAAATGTGAGACATCTAGTCTTCCTCCATCCAGCTGGCTCCTCCCACCACCCCCAGTTCAGTAAACAGGCACTACCAATCCCCCTGAAGCTTGGACCAAGAGCTGTGAAGTCATCCTTGGCTCCTCCCACTCTCCATCCCGTAACACCAAATCCTATTGGCTGTTCCTCCAAACATATCTATCCATGTCTCACTACTGTCAGCATAACCATGCCAGTCTAAGTCACCGTCATCTCCACTGGGTATATAGCCCTCGTCCCCTGGTTGGTCTCTTCCTCTGCCTCTGTCCCTTCACAGTGTGTTCACAATCCAGCAGTCAAATAGAGTTAGATATATGTCCCTCCTCTGCCCCAAGGATGCCATCTCACTCAGGGCATGAGCCGGTGTCCTCAGAGTCCTGTGACCTGGTCTCCATTCTCCGTCTCCATTTCCCAGGACACACCAGTCGCACGAGCCTGGCTCTCTCTTGACTGGCAGACGCGCCTCCTGCGTGCTGTCCCCCTGCTGGAACGCTCGCACCGACCCCTGAATAGCTCATTCCTCACTTCCCTGCTCAAACGTGAGCTCACAGGCGAGGACTTCACATCCCAGCTGGAATCATAACATCCCAGCAGCCCCCTAGCCTGCTGCATTCCTCCCAAAGTACTTATTGCCATGCAGCATGCCAGGTGCTTGCTTCTTTACTACCTTCCTGCCAGAATATAAGCTCCATGAGGGCGGGAATGTTTCTTCTGCCTCCAGGAATGTTTCTTCTGCTTCTGGAGGTAAGCAATACTTAGAACAGGACACATGCTGGGCGATCAGTAAGAACTCACGGGAGACTGAACAACAGCCTCAAGAGTTTCTGGAGGAGGCAGGACAGGCTCTCTCCCACTGAGCGTGCTTCCCAGGGCCTGACACTCCGGAGTCCTGGCAGTCTACTGGTCACAGCTGGAGAAGGCAAAGCTGGCCGATGATGGGCACTTGGTGGGTGGAGAGGTAGTGGGCATGAGGAGGTGGGTGGCAGACTGGAGCCTCAACGATGCTCCTCAGTCCCACCAGCATGAAGCAGCCCCTGGGTGGGTAGACAGGTACATGGAAGGCAGGAAAATGCTAAGAAGGACCTTTTTTTTTTTTAAATAGGTATGGGATCCTCACCGAGGCGCCTCACAGGGTTCTAGAGATTCAAAATCACGTTGGCTCGAGTACTTCACCAGAGACTTCTTCCAGGAGAACAGGTCACAGGGCTCAGGGCTCTGGGCCAGCTTGCCTTTCAGCTCACTCTGTGGTTTCCAGCATCTATTTCAAACCTTTCTCCTCTCCACAGACCTTGATCACATCTCCTTCCATCTCACCAGGAAACTTCCCTTCCTACTGCACAGAAAACAGATGTCTTCTGACCAGAGCTACCTCCACTTCCTGCCACTGAGCAGAGCCTGCAAGCTCTGTCCCCCTGTGTGGGTGGAGGGAGGCTGCTCCGTGGCCCACACCCCCTCGCAGAGACGGCTTCTGCACCAGGCTCTCCTCATGCCCCAGACTTCAGCCTCCTCCCTTCATCCTCTCCCCTTCAGCTGCCTCCTTCCTTGGCACTCACACAAGCACAGGTCTCTTCTCAGAGGCAAGCCACCCTCCAAATTCCCACCCTCACATTTGGCTAAGAAGCTCGAGCCTTTGTCTCGCAGCCAAACCTCCTGACTCCGCCCCCCACTCCACCTCATGCAGTGGAGTGACCATCCCCACCAGCCTCTGGTCAAGCCAATCCATCCAATCCTCAGCCCCCTCGGGCCTGGCTTACACCCCCACCAAGTGCCCCATGCTGCTCTCTCCCAGGGTCCAGGGACTTCTGGGTCACTTAAGCCAGTAGTCAATTTCCCATCTTTATCTCACCTGGCTTCCCAGCTACATCAGATATTAGTGACCCCAACCCCCACCCTCACCCCAAACACACACTTTAAAACACTCTTTCCTTTTAGCGTCCCCGAAACCACAGTGTCCTGCCATCAAAGACCACAAACAAACTAACTGCTCCCCAGTGTCCCCACTGCGTCTGGGCCCACATGGGCTACTGCCCACCTGGCGTCTCTTTTTCAGGGTTTCACAGGCACCCCAGCGTCAACACCCCAAAATGGAACCGATGTCTCCTCTCTGCAGGGCTCCCTCTCCATGAAGGGCTACTTTTTATCCTGCTGTTGTGGCCAGACAACTGGAATCATCCCTGGCAGCACCTTCTCTCCTCCTCCCACACCTAGTTCACACCACCCTCCCTGTCTGCACCGGTCTCCTGCTATGGGCCTCCCCTAGTAAAGCGGATCTCCCTACCCCACTCACCGCTCCGCCCCCAGGAATCCCCCACACAGCAGCCTGACCGGCCTTTGAAAAAGTCACGGTGTTCTTACTCCCACAGACTTTCCACCGCCTCCCATCACTCTCACGGTTCCAAACCTTTCACCAGCTAACCACGGCCCCGCCCACTTCTCCAGGGCAGCTCCCTCCCCACCCCTTATTCTCCAGCCTCTCTGGCTTTTTTTTTTTTTGCCATTCCTCACAGGAGTGGAGACTCTTCTTTCCCCCAGCCCTCATCCTAAGACTGGTCTCCCTTTGCTCACACTCTTGTCTCTGCTCTGGAAACATCCCCTCCCCGACCCCCACCTCTCACTGAACTGAAGTCATCCGAGCCCAGCTTAAGCCTCGCTATGCAGTGAAGCCTCACAGGCCCCCTCAGCCAGCTTGGCCCCCTTCTTCCTCAGCACAAGGCCATCATCCACTGTACTTCTCCTTCATCGCACTTCTGAGTACACTCATTTTTAAGGCGATCATCTGTCCAATATCAGTCTGCATCCGCACATGGAAAGCAGGGCTGGGACTGTGTCTCAAGCAAGCACTCGGATATCTGAGTAAATGAACAGCTGCCCCTTTGGGTGCCTGCAGCGTGCTAGACACTGTGCGAGCTGCTTCCTTTGGGTTGTTGCACGTACTCTGCACAGCAGCCCCGTGAAGGACAGGCACTGGTTTCATGACTCATGCTCACCTTTTACAGATCAGGACCTGAAACTCAGGGAGCTCAAAGAGCCTGATCAGGGTGACACAGCTGCCGACTGCCGGGCGGGGACTCAACCTCGGGCTTGTCTCCTATCAAAGCCATGCACCACACTTCCCTCCATGCCCTCCGTGCTCACTCACAGCCCTGGACATAGCAGGTGCTCAACCAAGCGGGGTGGATACCTACTAAGTCATCTCACTTGATCCTCACAGTCACCCTGGAAATCTACAAACAAAAACTACAACTCTCCTTTTCCAAATAGGAAAATTAAGTTTGTGGGATCCAAAGGGTCACTCAGCAGTAGGTGGCCATGTGGGGCTTGAACCCAGGTCTTCTGGCCCCTCACATAGGGGGATTCTCTCTGTAGCATAGTTAGGCACTGAGGTGGGATTAGTTAGGGACTGATGCTGAAGCTGAAACTCCAGCACTTTGGCCACCTAATGCAAAGAACTGACTCCTTGGAAGAGACCCTGGTGCTGAGAAATTTTGAAGGCAGGAGGAGAAGTGGACGACAGAGGATAAGATGGTCAGATGGCATCACCTACTCAATGCACATGAATTTGAGTAAGCTTCGGGAGTTGGTGATGGACAGGGAAGCCTGGCGTGCTACAGTCCATGGGATTGCAACGAGCTGACAAGCCTGAGCGACTGAACCGACTGAGGTGGGATTATGCAGGGAAGCTGGGCAGGAAAGGGTTAAGATAGCAGGGCTGCGACTGCCACCCCTAGAGAGCCCTTGCATGATGTCTGGGAAGGTGGATTTGGGGTGGGCTCTCCCCACCCTGAGTTGCTCGTTGTACCTAAACTGTGCAAACCATATGGTTTGGGTTGAACATCTGCTGTTTTTGTTGCTGTTTCCCGCCCCCGCCCCCCCCCCCCGGAAGTCTGGGATTCTCGGTGTATGCTATGCAGAAGGTGCCTATATGACCAGTCTCCAGTAAAAACCCTCGATGCTGAGTCTCTAATGAGCTTTCCTGATAGATGACATTTCACAGGTGTTAACACAATTCACAGTGCAGGATGAATTAAGCACATCCTGTACGACTTCACTGGGGGAGGACACTTGGAAGCACGCACCTGGTCTCCTCCAGACTTTGTCCCAAGTGCCTTTCCCCTCTGCTGATTTGTCTTGCATCCTTTCACTGTGAAAAACCTTAGCTGTATGACTATTCGCTGAATCTTGTGAGTCCTCCTATTAAATTATTGAACCTGGGCATGGTCTTGGGGGCCAGCTTTTCTAATGAGAAACAAATTTTGAGTTTTCTTTGAAAAGACTGAAAGAGGCATGAAATAGTATATTAAAACAGGAGGCATTCCAGGCAGGAGAAATGATATGAAGAAAGTTAGGAACAGATAAGTCAGGTATAGAAGGCTATCAACTCCAAACAGGCACTTGCCAAGGGTGTTTGCCATCTACCTCTGCGGACACTGATCCCTATGCTGCTGCAGCTGTTGACCTTCACCATACCCTGAAGGCAGTTCAGGGTGGAGAGTGAAGCACTCTGTGTTCCAGGGAAACTGGTGGAACAGATCTTTGTTGCTGTTCACTCTCTAAGTCCCATCTGACTCTTTGTGACCCCATGGACTGTCTCAATGCCAGGCTTCCCTGTCCTTCACTATCTCCCAGAGTTGGCTCAAATTTATATCTTTTGAGTTGGTGATGCTATCTAACCATCTCATCTGCTGCCCTCTTCTCTTGCACTCAATCTTTCCCAGCATCAGGGTCTTTTCCAATGAGTCAGTTCTTCACATCAAGTGGCCAAAGTATTGGAGTTTCAGCTTCAACATCAGTCCTTCCAATGAATATTCAGGGTTGATTTCCTTTAGGATTGACTGGTTTGATCTCCTTGTTGTCCAAAGGACTCTCAAGAGTCTTCTCCAGCACCACAATTTGAAAGCATCAATTCTTTGGCACTCAGCCTTCTTTATGGTCCAACTCTCACATCTGTACATGATAACTGGAAAAACCATACCTTTGATTAGGTGGGCCTTTGTTGGCAAACTGATGACTTTGTTTTTTAATACATTGTCTAAGTTTGTCATAGCTTTCCTTCCAAGGAGCAACTGTCTTTTAATTTTGTGGCTGCAGCCTCTGTCCGCAGTGATTTTGGAGCCCAAGAAAATAAAGTCTGTTCCTGTTTGCACGTTTTCCCTTCTATTTGCCATGAAGTGATGGGACCAGATGTCATGATCTTAGTTTTTTTTTTTTTAATATTGAGTTTTAAGCCAGTTTTTTCACTCTCTTCTCTCACCTTCATCAAGAGGAACTAAAGTTCCTCTTCTTTCTGCCATTAGAGTGATATCATCTGCATATCTGAGGTTATTGATATTTCTCCTGGCAATCTTCATTCCAGCTTGTGATTCATCCAGCCTGGCATTTTGCATGATGTACTCCACATATAAGTTAAATCAGCAGGGTGACAATATACAGTCTTGACATACTCCTTTCCCAATTTGGAACCAGTCTGTTTTTTCCATGTCTGGATTTAACTGTTGCTTCTTGACCTACATTCAGGAGGCAGGTAAGGTGGTTTGGTATTCCCATCACTTTAAGAATTTTCCACAGTTTGTTGTGATCCACACAGTCAAAGGTTTTAGTGTAGTCAATGAAGCAGAAGTACATGTTTTTCTGGGAATCCCTTGCTATCTACAATCCAACAAATGTTGGCAATTTGATCTCTGGTTCCTCTGCCTTTTCTAAACCCAGCTTGTACATCTAGAAGTTCTCTGTTCACATGCTGTTGAAACCTAGCTTGAAGGATTTTGAGCATAACCTTCAGTTTAGTTCAGTTGCTCAGTCATGTCCGACTCTTTGCGACCCCATGAATTGCAGCACGCCAGGCCTCCCTGTCCATCACCAGCTCCTGGAGTTCACTCAAACTCACGTCCATAGAGTTGGTGATGCTATCCAGCCATCTCATCCTCTGTCGTCTCTTTCTCCTCCTGCCCCCAATCCCTCCCAGCATCAGAGTCTTTTCCAATGAGTCAACTCTTCTCATGAGGTGGCCAAAGTACTGGAGTTTCAGCTTCAGCATCAGTCCTTCCAAGGAACACCCAGGACCGATCTCCTTTAGAATGGACTGATTGGATCTCCCTGCAGTCCGAGGGACTCTCAAGAGTCTTCTCCAACACCACAGTTCAAAAGCATCAATTCTTCGGCGCTCAGCTTCTTCATAGTCCAACTCTCACATACATACATGACCACTGGAAAAACCGTAGCCTTGACTAGATGGACCCTTGTTGGCAAAGTAATGTCTCTGCTTTTCAATGTGCTATCTAGGTTGGTCATAACTTTCCTTCCAAGGAGTAAGCGTCTTTTAATTTCATGGCTGCAATCACCATCTGCAGTGATTTTGGAGCCCCCCAAAATAAAGTCTGACACTGTTTCCACTGTTTCCTCATCTATTTCCTATGAAGTGATGAGCATAACCTTATTAGCATGCAAAATGAGAGCAACTGTATGATAGTTTGAACATTCTTTGGCATTGCCCTTCTTTGGAATTGGAATGAAAACCGACCTTTTCCAGTATTGTGGCCACTGCTGACTATTCCAAATTTGCTGGCATATTGAGTGCAGTATTTCAACAGATTCATCTTTTAGGATTTTAAATAGCTCAGCTGGAATTCCATCACTTCCACTAGCTTTGTTTGTAGTAATGCCTCCTAAAGCCCACTTGACTTCACACTCCAGGACATCTGGCTCTAAGTGAGTGATCACACGATTGTAGTTATCCTGGTATTTAAGACCTTTTTCATATAGTTTTTTTGTGTATTCTTGCCACCTCTTCTTAATCTCTTCTGCTTATGTTAGGTTCTTATCATCTCTGTCCTTTATTGTGCCCATCCTTACATGAAATGTTCCCTTGATATCTCCAATTTTCTTGAAGACATCTCGAGTCTTTCCCATTCTATTGTTTCCCTCTATTTCTTTGTATTGTTCATTTGCGAAGGCTTTCTTATCTCTTCTTCCTATTGTCTGGAACTCTGAATTCAGTTGGGTATATTTTTCCCTTTCTCCCTTGCTTTTTGCTTCTCTTTTTTTTCTCAGCTATTTGTAAAGCCTCCTCAGACAACCACTTTGCCTTCTTGCATTTCTTTTTCTTTGGGATGGTTTTGGGAACAGGTCTTTAGATAGTTAGATATTTTCAGGAACTAATTTCATAATCCCAAATCCTTGCCTCTCTTCATACTAGAAAAGCACTAAATCCCTTCATGATGACAACTCCTTGTGACTAGCAGAAAGCCTCTCGTAAAGTAAACATTTGATTGCATTGAACTTCCCCTTCACCAAAATCGTATATATTGACCTTCCCCCACTACCTCTTTGCAGCAGTTTCTCAGAACTATCTGAGGTGCTATCTCCCAGGCGGCAGTCCTCAGTTTACCCCAAATAAAAGGAAAGTCACAGCTCTCAGGTTGTGCATCTTTTTTTTTAGTCGACAAGGCCCTGCAGCTGTTCAACCCAGTGTAACCAGAGTTGATGCAACCCAGCAATATAGTCACAAGGTGGAAGAGATAGGGGCTATAGAAGACACACTTGTTAGACAGATCCAGTGTCAGTGAACCACTGAACTCACATATATGGAATTTTTGTCAGCATCGAGGAAAGATTGAAAGAATGTACCATGTGCCCATCCAAAGCAAAAACATGGCACTGAACATTTAGGAGGAAGGTCTGTGGGAATGCTATGGAGAGGCTGAAGCAAATCCCAAATTATTGGGTGTTTTTCTACAACAACTACCTCAATCCATTTTAGAATAATCTACTTTCCATTCATTAAGAACAACTATTCACCTGGCTCCCCAGGTCTCTTGGTGGTAAAGAATCTGCCTGCCAATGCAGCAGATGCAGGAAATGGAGACAAGGCTTTGATCCCTGGGTTGGGAAGATCCCCAGGAGGAGGAAATGGGGGAATCTCAATTCCAAGAATCCCCGTATTCTTGCCTGAGAAATCCCACGGAGAGAGGAGCCTGGAGGGCTACAGTCCATGAGGTCGCAGAGTCAGACCCACTGGGCACACACATTCCTTCCTTCCTATGTCCTGCAGAAACGCCTTTGCCCACAGCCCAGTATTCCCCAGCCTCCTCCCAACTCTCCGTCCTCCCATTCCTCAGGAGGGGCTTCCTGGAATGATCCCACCAGTTGCTTAGTCATTTCTTTTACTCTGCATCTACTTAGCATTCAAGCCTTCCCTTTTTTGCCTTTAACCCGGGAAGCATGGGACATTATCTTAGGTTGTATCAGGGTATCTGCCCAGTCTCTTCCTCAGAGTCCCCACATCCTGAAGGCAAAAGACAGACTTTCGTGCCTAGTTCAGCTTAACTCCATGCCCACCGCCACTTCCCTCCTCCAGCATCAAGGGCTCCTCTAATGGAGGCTCAGGGCACAGATGAGGCTGTCCCGAGCCACCCCTTAGGAAGGGAGCACAGAGAGGGCTCTGGCTGGCAGTTTGGCCCCAAGTTGACTCACTCCTCATTCTGCTCTGACCTCACGGTTGATTCCACTGAAGTGACGGCTCTGATCCTGGTGACCAAGCCAGTGCCTGTATTTGGCTTCCCAAATCCATTTTATTTCTTCTGCTGGGTCCCCGTGCTGCCTCACTGCCCAGCACTATTATTCCTCCAAATTCGCATTGCTCTGCCCACGAGTCTTTCTCAAGGACTGGAAATCTCCCTTTGACACCCACCCCTGGAGCTGGGCCTCCTTTTATCTGGGATTGTTAGCCCCCCTCTCTGCCCTCTGCCTGCTGTGGGCTCAGCACAACTTAGCTGCACCATGCCCTGCCCCATGCCAGTTCACCTACTCTGGCCCTAGAGGTTGGCCTGGTCTAGAGACTGCAGAGTGGAAGCAGTAGGCTAGTTTAAATGATGGTCTACCCTGGTATGTGGCAGCTCTTGTGCTTGTCTGTTTTTAATTTAAATTTGAATGCTTTCAGGCTAGACAAACATTTTCCTCTCCCCAGAGACCCCACAAATCCCTATGCAGCCAAAAACATAAAAGAAGAAACCCAGCTTTGTTGAATACTTGCCAGACACTAGGCTCTGTGTATATAATTGGCTCATTTAATCCTTCCAGCAACCCCAAGTGGGTGACATTACCATCTCTGTTTACCCGTGGGATCTCTGTTTACCCGTGGGAATACAGAAACTCATGGAAGTTGGGTAACTTGCCCCAACCATACAACGACAACCGGCAAGTCATAAATAACAGATCTGAAGTCCACACTATTTCTCCACGCCACAAGTGGAAAGAGTAGGTCTTGATTAGACTCTGCAGTAAGGAGGCCCCCCTGCAGCGGTGTGGAGAGAAGACAGATGAGCAGGGAAGTGAGTGAACAGACAGCTCAGGGATCACAGGAAGGAGAGGGCTGTACCGGGGAACTCAGGCAGCAGCCCCGGAGAAAGACAGCAGGTCAGGACTGGCTGGAGACAGGATGAGATGATGAGGACCCAGCAGAGATGTCTGTCAGGTCAGGGAGAATGCGGGGAAATGGGGGCCCTGGATGAGTGTCTAAGGGGCTCCTATAAAAGTGAAAGTCGCTCAGTCATGTCCGACTCTTTGCGACCCCATGGACTACACAGTCCGTGGAATTCTTCAGGCCAGAATAATGGACTGGGAAGCCTTTCCCTTCTCCAGGGGATCTTCCCAACCCAGGGATCAAACCCAGGTCTCCGACATTGTGGGCAGATTCTTTACCAGCTGAGCCACAAGGGAAGCCCAAGGAGCTCCTGAAACATCACAAATCGAACTGGCCAAGAAGTTGAGAGGCAGAGACTTGATCAGCCTTTCCCTAGGAGTTCTGGTTAACCTTGACTGCACCGCAGGGCTCCAAGGGAGCCCAAGGACACAGCCGTGGCCCTGCTCAGGGCGAGAAGAGGACGAGGAGCTCCAGGTCAAGGAAGGAAACATCAGTGGGGAGGGTGCGGCCCCCTTCCAGGAGCCGAGCAGCAGCTGCAGAGCAGGCTGGCGACTGAGGATTAGCAGCCCTGGAAGCCTGCAAAGGGCAACACAGGCAGCAGGGCAGGTGCACGGAGCCAATGAGGAAGAGAACGCCAAGGGCAAGGGCGAGTGCCAGCTGCTCTTTCGAGAAGCTGGTCGGTGAAAGCGCGAGGAAGCGTGGGGTCTTGTTTAACAGAGATGGAGCATGTGGCGGAGGGGAAGGAGTCAGTGGCCAGGGAATTATGAAGGGAGTGGGTCTGTCTCTGTCTTCGAGAGAGGCGAGGGCGGGATCGGGGGTGTAGATGGAAAAGCTGCTTCCCGCTGGTCAAGAGAGCTCCTTTTCCTCGAGAGAGAAAAAAGCTGTAGAGGAAACCTCGGGGATGCTCTGGCTTGGAGAAGAGAGGTGATGATGGAGCGCGGATCA
This sequence comes from Aepyceros melampus, assembly GCA_006408695.1. Taxonomy (NCBI): domain Eukaryota; kingdom Metazoa; phylum Chordata; class Mammalia; order Artiodactyla; family Bovidae; genus Aepyceros; species Aepyceros melampus. The sequence goes on from SJXQ01006031.1 coordinate 140,397, forward strand.
AGAAAAAAGGCATGAGGCTCTCCTGGAAGGAAGTGATCTGGGTACTCCTTCCCGCAAACGGGAACCTTGGGGCGGGGAGCTCCTCGGGCTCCCTCAGTCACCCCCGGGGTCATAGGACTTGGGCCAACACTTGGCTGCACGCTGCTCTCTCTACAGCCCCGACCCAGCTTGTATGTACCACAGCCTGCCTCCGGGTGCCAAAGGGCAGAAAGGACTTATCACTGTCACCGCAAAGGGACTTTGAATTTTTCTATGAGAACCGCTGAGTGTTTTCACTTTTATTTTCCCCCTGGCCCTCCAGCCCACTTCCTCACAAGACAGGGCCTGCTGGGGACCCGAGGGGAACGGCTGCTGTCTGGCCCTCCAAACGCAGTTTCGCTCTGAGCAAAGCAGCAAACGCTGTATCCTGGCTCTGGCCTCAGCAGCCCTGGGGGTGACTTCTGCCCTGCAGCTTGTTCCCTGACACACACACACAACCCCACCTACAACACTACTGGGGTGACAGCTCCTGCCCCAGAGGAACTTCGGGAAAAGTCACCATCTGAACAGGTATCGCTGTTCAGAGGAGGCCTCAGCAGCTGCCCTCCTCCCCCTAGTCTCCTGACTCTTATGAAAGAACCCGGATGGGTGACAGAGGTGTCAGGCAACCTTTGATGAACGCCCTTTGGGTCCCCCCACCCTTCTGCCCAGAATCCTGGTTTCCTCTAGCCACAAAACTATCAGAGCTCATGAACTGGAGTCAGAAGACATGGGCTGGGGTCCTGGTCGCTCCCCACGTGCTGTGAGATGTTTGAAGTCACGTCTGAGGCCCAGCTTGCAGCCCGGTACTATACAAGAACAGCAGCTGCCTCTCCCTGCTCTCAGGGAGGTGGTGAGAGGTTCAGCGGGTGAGACAGCTATTTGTCAACTGGACGCGCTGTGCTGACTTTGGGGTGCAGGTGAGTCCTGCTGGCGGCTCAGTGTCTCCAGAGCCCCACCCAGGATGCGTTTCCCAGCCATAGGGCCCCGGCAGCTCGAAGCCCAAGGGAGACACACTTCCACTGAATTCAACGCCAGCATCTGTTTAGTCCTCCTCCGTGCCAGACGCCAGGCTACAAACAAGACCAGATACCCTGAGTCTTACCCTGAGTTTGCTAGCGGAGGTGGAACTGACACAGGTGGTGTCCGTTCATGCTGTGGCCAGAGTCTCCAGGAGAACGTGCTCGGTGTTACTGGGAACAGATCATCCAGGCATGGTCAGAGTCTGAGTCCGCTTGTTAGTTGCTCAGTCATGTCTGACTCCTTGCCCGCCAGGCTCCTCTGTCCCTGGGATTCTCCAGGCAAGAATACTGGAGTGGGTTGCCATTCCCTTCTCCAGAATATCTTCTGAAACCAGAGATCGAACCTGGGCCTCCCACAGTGCAGGCAGATTCTCTGCCATCTGAGCCAACAGGGAAGCCCTAGTGGCCTGGCAGTAAAGAATCCACCTTCAAGGCAGGAGGCTTGGGTAGATGCGGGCTCGATCCCTGGGTTGGGAAGATCCTCTGGAGGAGGAAATGGCAACCCACTCCAGTATTCTTGCCTGGAGAATCCCAGGGACGGGGGAGCCTGGCGGGCTACAGTCTTTAGGCTATAGTCGCAAAGAGTCAGAGGCAACCAAGCGTGGCAGCATGCAGGCACCTCCCCTTGTTCAGCCCTCACTGAGCTGGAGGTGGGTGGATGTAGCTCTGAGAAACCAAGGTGAGGGGCCTGGGGCAGAGGAACCACAGTCCTTGGAGACCCAGGCCTGGCCCAGCAGTGGTGCCCAAAGGGTTATTGCACTCAGTGCTTCACCCTCCCCATCTGGCCCATGTGGACAATAATCCTGCTTTGGCCTGACTCTCAAGGGTATCGCGGAGGACAAAATGAGAACAAAATGTCCAGAGCAATGGGAAAAATGCTTTGAAAGGGGAAGGCTTTATGAACAAGGATTTCATATGTTCTTCTTAAGGGTCCTCTCCAGTAAAGCTGAGATAATCACAGAAGGTCTGTTTCTCAGGCTAGCCTGATGGGACTGACTCAGAGACATCCACTCCCCTCTCTGCAATCATTCCAGTGGTGACAGCGAGTACTTCCAGCGAATGGGACCCCATCGCCTTTCCATAGTTTTTCCACTACTCTGCCACCCAGGCCGGGCAGATGATGCTTGCGGATCAATGGAAACCCTGCTTGTCCTCAGACCTCAGCCCAGAGGACCGGAGAAAGTCTCCCCCTCCACCATCACCCCTCTGGAAGGGCTTCCACAGTTTGGCTCAGACAGAAGGCTTTCTTCTCCCGGCGTCCAGAGCCCAGGGAGAGAGAGATTCCAGCATCTGAGAGTCAGCCCATTCCACCGAGTCCAAAACAAGAACCAAAACAGCAACAACAACCTTGATAAACAAAGGTTGGACATTTTCTGCCTCCAACGCACCTTCATCTCTTCTGCAGCAACGTCTGTCTGTCTTGTTCAAATTGAAGTTGGAGGTGAGAGTGTTCAGATGATAAGGGTTTCACCCAAACCATCAATCGCGCTAACAGCCCTGTCTTCAGCTGTCTGTGGGGAAGGCGGGGAAGGCAAGGCAGGCAGCTGCATGCTCCATTTGAGAGGTTCTAGCCCAGGCTTTCCCTGCCTAAAATTATCTCACCCCACTCCCCGAGAACTGTTCTATACCCAGAAGCACTCCAACCAATTTCTTTTCATTTTATGTCTCCTTTTAAAATGCAAGTATTTCTGAAAGAAGGAATGTATTCCACTGGCCCTTCCCCACTTCTCACCCAGCACTGGTGCTCAATAAATATTTACTGAATTCAGTTGGTTACTAGAGGCCTGTCCGGAAGGGACACGGCTCAGAGCCCGGGGCTGTGGAGGGTTGGGTGCACAGGGGACAGTCCCGGCCAGGAGCCACACCTTGTTTCACCAACCCCACCAGGAGTGCTTAGCAGCCCTGCCTGTCACTGCAGGTAACTGACTTCTGATGAAAGTAAATCTGAAATAGCCAAATATGGAAACTCTGCAGGAGGGGGCAGAAACAGCCCAGAGAGTCAGAGGAGACGCCCGGGGGTTAGTAGCAAGAGCAGTGGCCCCAGAATTCACTGAGACTTCTCAGAACTGCCAAAATCCTGCAGAGCAGTAACACGGGCAAGGCCATCTGCTGTGGAGAACCCAGTTTCCACCAATTCTCTGGGTGTTCCCTGGGCAACTCGTTCCGACCTGAGTCTTGGTTTCCTGCAAGACCCCTTTGAGCTCTCCTTGGCTGGGGGTGAGGGTGGTTCTAAATGAGCACGCCCAATCGAACGGCTCCCCTGAGGTTCCATGCATGCCAGTATTTAAGCTTCATTCTAAAATATTCTGGCTGGAAGGTCCTGCAAAAGTGGAAAGAGGGGATGCCTCACGGCGCGATGGGGGAAGACAGGGATTTGCAGGCGCGCGTGCCAGGCACGCCTAAAGTCCTTCCTCGGCCCGCGCACCTCGACCTGCCTCTGGTCCGCGGAGTGGACACCTTCGCCCTGGAGGCGCTCCCCAGCTTGGGACCCCCAGTCTCCATCCTCGGAATACCCCTTCTCTGCTCAGAAAACTCGCTCCGGGC